>PISX010000595.1:0-43246 GCA_004024625.1 Mellivora capensis
GGGTTCGAGGGCCTGGAGCGGGGATGCGGGCAGCGTGGGGAGGGGTCCGTGAACCGCGGCGAGGGGTTCGCGGGCCCAAGGGGTTGCGGGGGGGTTAGGGGGTCGGTGAAGCCCGCTGAGGGCGCCACTGATCCCCGCGGCTCGCTGCAGGGAGGCCCCGGCTCCCTGCGCTCGGCCATGGCCTCCCCGCCGCTGTGCAGGCTCCCGAGGTCACTGCCCCCGTGGCTGCTGCTGCTGCTGAGTGTGGCGCTGCTGGGTTTCCAGGCCCGCGCCGACCCCGCCGCCGGGAGCGCGGTCCCCGCGCAGAGTACGTGCGTCGCAGAAGGTTCCCCACGAGGCCCCGACGCCACAGGGGCGTGCGAGAGCACCGTGCCTCCCTATTGTTTCCAGCACCGACCCTGCGCCCCTTCCGCAGTCGGGCTCCCGGGCCGCCCCTTCGGTGGGAGGTGCTGGGGGGTGGGGCGCTGGGCTAGCGTGACGTTCCCTCCGCGCTGATGCGCACCCCTGCAGGCCGTCCGTGCGTGGACTGTCACGCGTTCGAGTTCATGCAGCGCGCCCTGCAGGACCTTCGGAAGACGGCCTACAGCCTGGACTCGAGGGTGAGCCCCTCTAGCCGGGAGACAGCTGCCTGGGGATGGGGGGCCAGGACCCAACCTGTGGCACTGGCCGGTGTTCTTCCTGCCCTCATCTGGCTCCAGTGTTCGGAGGGGCATTCTGAGCGCAGGCCTCACCCATGAGCATTTCCAGCCCCCTGGAGGGAGGGTGCCCCCTGCCTACCCCAAGGCCAGGACCTGAGAAAGAACCGCAGGTCTCATTCAGCATCCCCCCACAGGGGGCAATGAGGCCCAGCGGGCAGCGGGTAGAGGGGTCACTTTCCCTGGGTGAGAAAAGGGTGCGAGGTGGGAAGGGTTGGGCAAGAAAGGGCAGCTTGGGCATGGTGGTCTGGGAGACTCCGCATTCCCCAGCCTCACCTGGGGAGGAATGGGTGTGCGCAGAGGATCACCCCCCAAGTTTGGGAGGAATGCGGAGCCCTCCCACCCTCACCTGCGTCCTCACTGTGCCTTAGCCAAGGGAATTTTCACTTAGGACAGAGATAGGCACTCCTCTCCGGAATGCGGGAGAATCTCCAGAAGTGGAAAGGAGGGAAGACCCTACCCAGGTCCCCTTTCCTGGTCAGCTCCCCAGGGCCCAGATCAAGGTCTGGAGTGCCTTTAGCATCTGGATCTCATTGAGTCTGAGGCTGGGGCCCTGAGAGGAGCAGCCCCAGCCCATCTTGGGGATGGTGTTTGGGGACACTGAGAGGCAGCACATGGGTTGAAGGAGAACCGCTGGGAAGTAGTCCAGGCTGGGGATGAGCATGTGCTGGGTCTGGGACAGGACAGCTGTGCCAGCAGAAACCAAAGAGTCTAGAGGAAGAGCTTGGGGAGGGAAAGAGGCCCCCAGGGTAGCAGAGGGTCTGACCATCAGACGGGTTCCCGGGTTTCAGGAATAGGTGGAGAGGGTACGGCCAGTACCACCTGGAGATGATGTGCCCTTGGGAGCTGGCAGATGGAGTGCCCTGCCCTCACTGCCCCTGTTGCTTTGCAGACCGAGGCCCTCCTGCTGCAGGCCGAGCGCCGGGCTCTGTGTGCCTGCTGGCCTGCCGGCCGCTGAGGCCCCTCACACACCACTATTTCCCCATCAATAAACACCGGCCCCACATGCTGTGTCCTGTCTCCCTGTTCTGGCCACCAGAGCCTATCTGCGTCGCCCCTGGGGGTTCCTGGTGTGGGACTTGGTTTCCCCAGCAGTTCCGTGGGAGCCACACTAGTGCAGATGCTAAGCAGATATGCACGTCTAGCCCCACATGTGGACCTATAGCCACTGGCACTGTGTGTCCCCTGCAAGTCCCCCTTCAGACACCTGCTCGCTTGCTGCCTGCCCTTTGAGGCCAGGAGAGCAGAGAAGCTGGCTTTGCCCCTGGAACAGCTGTGCCAGTGCTGAGCTCTCCCCTGACCCAGGCTCCTCTGCACTGCATTGGGGATGGCTGTAGGGGGAGCTCCCTGCAGGCCCCGACCTAGACCCCAATGTCTCTTGGCCCGCAGTGGCTGCCTGGAGAGTCGGGAGGAGCCCGCAGCCAGGGAAGGCTCCTCCAGGAAGGGAGGGGTGGCTGGGTCTCCATAGCCTCCACCCAGCCTTCTGGGGCCCTCATGGGCACCAGGGAATAAGAATCTGGGCCCAAATACAAGTGTTGCATCTGTAACAGGCCCGTACTCATCCACAGGTGTGTGTGTAGCACCCGGCAGGAGGCCTCCGGGGGAGTCAGGTAACCCTCCCCCAGTCCCTCCATTCCTTCCATCAATGTTTTGTAGTATCCAAGCAATGCTTTGCAACCTCCAGGAGCATGGTGGGGCCATGGCTGGACATGACAGCTGTGGGACACTTGGCCTTTCTGGGGTGTCCCCTGCAGCAGGGCGCTCCTGCCAGAGGATCGCCTGGCTTTAGCTCACAAGTCCCCACCCCCGGCTCACGCACGTTTACCCAGAGACTTCCTCCAGGCCTCAGACCCATAGCACCTGCCCTGCCCTTGCTCCCACCCGGGACCCGACCTGTCCTCTGGGCTTTTCTGCCTAGAGGCGCCAGGCATGCAGCTTCCGCTTCGCGTGTCTGGACCACCGGGAACAAACCAGAGTCCTACCTTGGTCGTGGTGGGAGGTTGAGCTAGAGGTTGGCGGTGCGGATGCCTGTGAACTCTAAAGCAGGCCAGAGAGAGACGAGGGAGTGCCGATGCCATGTGAAGCTCAGACCAGCCCTCAGTGCTGGAAGTGAGCGGGGTACGCGATGGCAGGGCTCAGAATTCGGTCCTGGGGCCCCAGAAAGGAGCGGAGGGCGGACCCGGGCAGGTGCCTTTCCTCCCGGGCCCCGCCCCGACGGTGCTGATGTTCCATTGGTTGGCTTCTGTCACGTGGCGTTCCTGGCTGCTGGGGAGGTGGGGCTAGACCGCGTTCTCTGCCTGGGTTGTCCAATTTAGCAAATACAGACCTAGGACCAATGAATACTTTTCCCTATCAAAAGTACAAGTATTGGGGCGCCTGGGTGGCTCAGTGGGTTAAGCCTCTGCCTTCGGCTTGGGTCATGATATCTGGGTCCTGGGATCGAGCCCCGCATTGGACTCTGTGCTCAGCGGGGAGTCGGCTTCCCCCTCTCTCTGCCTGCTTCTCTGCCTACTTGGGATCTTTCTGTCAAATAAATAAATAAATTAAATATTTTTAAAAAATAAGTAAAAAGTACAAGTACTTCTAGTGTAAGTACTCATTAGTATAAGTATGTCCCACCAGTATTTAGGATATTTGTACTAAAAATTATTCACTTATTCAAAATTTAAACTTAGCTGGGCACCCCGTATTTTAATGGCAGCCATGAGGCCTGGCACAAACTGGGGTTTCTTTTCTTTCTTTTTTTTTTTTTTTTTTTAAGATTTTATTTATTTATTTGACAGATCACAAGTAGGCAGAGAGGCAGGCAGAGAGGAAGGAAGGGGAGCAGGCTCCCTGCCAAGCAGAGAGCCCAATGTGGGGCTTGATCCTAGGACCCTGGGATCATGACCTGAGCTGAAGGCAAGAGGCTTTAACCCACTGAGCCACCCAGGTGCCCCAACAAACTGCGGTTTCTATTACTATGAAGGATAGGGATGGCCAAGGGCTTGTTTCAGAAAGCCTCTCACAGGAATACTCTTTGCGGGGAAGTAGGAGCACAAGCTCCCCAGACAGGGCCTGCAGTGGCTGGTGGAGGAGCCGGGAGCCTGCTGTGCCTGGCCATGCTAGTGTTGAGGCCGGCCCTAGGCCCTTGAGCAGAGAGGTTTGGAAAGCAACTGGACAGATAAGTGTGGAAAAGGGGCCAGACAGAGAAAGGTAGGAACACAAGTGCTGGCTGAGACCCTTGCGGCCTGGGTGTGGACAGAGCGGAGGTGAGCACTAAGAGGGCAGAGAGGAGGGGCCCCTAGAGGAGAGGGGGGCAGCTGCCAGGCATGAAGAGAGCTGAGACAGGTGAGGGCTTTGGTTAGGAAGGAGGGGTCATCGTGCCACATGCTGCTGAGGTCGAGAAGGGCCAAGCATGGACCGCTAGGTTTGGCAGCACTGGTCATTGTTGACCTTAAGAACAGGGTTAATTGTGGGAGGGGAGCTAAGCAGTGAATTGGGAATGTATTATCTTTAGGAGAGCTTTAGTTTTTTCTGGACTTGATGTTTGCCTTAATGTTCCCACACTGTCTGCCTTTATCACATCCTTACCTTCAAGTCACCTCAATGCCTCCTGCCAGGCCCTGGCCCTGCTGCTTCCAGTGAGCTGGGTACTCCATACTCCCCACTGCCCCTTTCACTCTTCTGGGTTAGAGTCACTTCTTTCTAGACCTCTTGTCATTCTTTCCATGTTGCTTGTCCTCAAGTATCTTTCTAGAAAACCCAGTAGTGTGTAAACTTTCTGAGCTGGCCTGTCTGAAAATATCTTTTGCTGGCATGTTAAATTCATATCCCCTCCTACCTCCGGGCCTTTGCACAGGCTGTCATCTCTCCAAGGATTTACCCATTTGGCCTCCTCCATGACCCACCTCACCCTTTAGTTCCTTATCCTACCTTGCTTTGTTTGTTTATTTGTTTCCAAGGGATACTAGAGCTTTGATCTCCTTTATTTATTTCTGGTCCCTTCCCTGCTGGATTGGAAAGCCTCAGGAGGACAGAGCTTTGTTCTTTTCAGGGCCCAGATAGAGGGTGGGCACTCACTGAGCCTGTGTGGAAGGGAGGGATGAGTGCTTGGTCATGGGCTCTGGGTGAGAAGGTTGAGCAGTTTGGGTCCACCAGCTGCTGGTGGCCGGTGCCTGTCAGGAGCCTTTCCCTCCCACCCCCAGGACACTCTCAGGACTGAAGGTGGACAGGCTTTAATCAGGAGTCTCGGGCCCTTAGCCCAAAACAATAATCTTTATTATATTATGGTTGTTCCCTTCTCTTTACTCTTTGGACAGCTGCTTTCAGTTGCACATTGGGCCTCCCATCTGATCTGTTTTTCTTTTTTCTTCCCACCCCTGGTATTTTGGTTCGCTTCTCTGGAGACCCCTTGGTCTTCCTCCAGTGCTCCCACCCACTTCTGTTGCTTCCCAGGCCCCCTGTACTTCAGACCACTGATGAAGTTTGGGTCTCAGTCCCCAGTTCTTCCCCAGAGGGGACAGGCTGGCCCTCGTGGGGTCCTTGGAGGAGACCCCATAGGTCTGTCCTGGGATATCCCGTGGGCCCCTTCTTCACCTGGGATGAGGGCTTTTCCACTAATGTGCCATGTCTTTGGTGCTCATCGCTAGCACCAAGCAGGGGAGGCCCAGGGCTTCCAGCCTGCTCGACCTTTGGCATCTGGGAGGGGTCTGGTCTGGTGCACCCACCCCAGAGCCATGGGCCCAGGCCTAGCTCCAAGCCTGGTACCCAGCCCAGACTGCGGGGGCGTAGGGTAGAACTGCAGGTGGTCAGGGCTGCCCAGGCGACTAGGGTGTGGGTGAGGAGGGGACCCAGAGCAGCAGAAGCCAGAGGAATGCATGCGAGAACGGACCCAGAGAACAGACTGTCCCAGCTTCAGTTTCCTTGTCTGTGAAATGGGTTCCTGATGCGGGCAGAGAGTGCAGTGGCGGGGAGGAGGGGACATGGGTGGGAACAGGCTCAGTGGCGGGCCTGGGAGCCTGCTGCCTGGGCAGACTTCCCTTCCCTTTAAGGTCACCCCCACTCAGAGCTCTAAATCCAGGGCTGTGAGGTCACCAACATCTTCCAGGTGGCTGTCCCTGGGGTCCAGCTCTGTCCCTTCCAACCTGAGTCTGGCTGACTTCTCCCCAACTCCTCCGGGTACTCTCCAGGGCCCTCTAAACCAGGATGCTGCAGTGCTAGGCTAGCCAAGCTATTTTGGGGGGTGGGGGGTTCAAGGACTTAGGGCTGAAGGTGAGGTCAGGCCACCTAGAGGAAGAGACCTCTGCAGATGGAGGACCCACCAAAGTCAGGCTGAGTGGAAATGCAGGTCTTTCCCTTCACCTGTGTGCTTGACTGTTGGGGGCCAGAGGAGGGTAGCCTCGAGCTCAGGGTCTGGGGGTGGGTGGGTCGGGTGGTCTCCAGCAGAGGCTGTGGCCCTCTAGGGGCAGGGCCACTCTGCAGGGAGCAGCCTCTTCACACCAAGCCTGGGTCAGAGATCAGGGATCAGGACACTGCCCAGGAGCTCCTAGATCCTCCACCCAGTCCTCCCTCCTTCTGGCCCCCATCACAGAAAAGCACAGTGTTTCCAGAATCCCTGATCTGGTGCTCAAGGCCCACATCCAAAGCCCTATCTCCCCTTCGTCTGAAGCCCCTTGATTCCTCCAGGCACCGGAGCCATCCCTCCCCATCACTTGTTTTTCCTGCCTGGACCCCCTGCCTGCTGTTGGCTTTGCTGGGACACTTCTGCTCTCCACCTGGTCAACCTCAGGACCCCGGGAGCCGGGTCCACCATGGCTGGTCAGGCTCCCGTCAGCGTTCAGGCAGCACGCGGAGTGATTTCTGAATGGACCTGTATGCTCCTTTGAGATTCTCCGTGATTTCACTTTCCTCTCCTGGAAGATGACAGCCAGGCCCCAGACAAATCCTGGCATCTGGGAAATACAGCGTGGGGTGACTTCCCAATTTGGCGGCCCCCTCCCACCATGGTCCTTGCACTGGCGATCCTGGCTGTGGACTAGTTCAGCTCCTGGGTCCGGCGTCCTCCCTACTCTGCCCGGGGTCCCTTGGTGTGGCGCTGGCGAGGGGTCATCCTCTTCCTAGCCTCTAAGTGATGGTAGCTGCCTCTCTGGGCTCCTGGCAGGCTGAGGGTCCTTAAGCCTGGTCCCCTAGGTCTCGACTCTAACCAAGCCGGTGTGGTGAACTCAGCTCCAGGCTGCCCTGGGAGGTCACCGCGGGGAATGCGGGGCGATGCGGGGCGACGCGGAGAAGGGGTGCATAGCGGCAGGGGGCTGGGTTCATAAAGTGTTAGGGGAGGGATCTGGGATTACCTGTCCCCCACCGTCACCCTCACCCCCCGCCCCCGGCCCGCAGCGTCGGTAGGCAGGTAGGGCTCTCGGGACCCGCAAGACTCAGCAAGAGCATCCCCCCGCCCCCCCCCCCCCCGCACCTGCACCGAGATCGTGGAGCGCATGCGCGGGCCGAGGCGGCGCGGTGGGGGGGCGAGCCGGGAGGGGTCCTACCGGCCCAGCGCCCCCCGTGTCCGATGCCGGAATTCTGTGTCGGAGCAGAAGGTTGCTGTGCTGCGCCCGGACGCGGGGGGCTGCGGGCGAACTAGGCATCACATCCCGCTGCGACTGCGTACCGGCGCGTCCAGCCCGTGTGGCTTCGGGCGCAGGTTCCCAGGGGCGTCAGGCCGGGGAAGCCGCGGCGCCCCTCCCCGGGGCCCCGGGCCGGCGTCGCGTTCAAACAAAGGGGAGGGAGCTGGAGCTGGAGATGGTTCGGTGACTGCGCCCGGCGGCCGGCCGGAGAGGAGGAGGACGCGGCGCCGCGGGCTGCAGCGGCCCGGCCCCAGGACCCGGTGCTCCCGGCCCGCGCTGAGGGGTGGAGGCACGGGGGTGCAAGGGCCGGGCGGGAGGCGCCCTGCCGGGAGCCCCCACGGAGCGCCCCCTCCGGGCCGGGGACCCCGGTCGCGCTAGCGCTCGTCCGCTCCGTCGTGCCCCGGGCTGCCCGCGCCACCCCCACCCAGGCGCCCTCCCGCCGGCCGCCCGCACCCGGCCGCCGCGCAGCGCCCAAGTGTGCCATCGGGCGGGCGCGGAGGCGGCGTCTGCTCCCACCCGCGAGATCACATGGTGACCCTCGGCAGCCAATGCAGTGGACGCTAGGACCCTGCGGGACCCCGGGCGCCGCGACTGCACCGGCGCCGCTGCATTATAAATACTTCTCCAAAATGCGGCGCAGCTCCCTGCGCGCGCCCCGGCCGCCCGCCTCCTCCGCCCCGCGCCCCTGAGCCGCCACCGCCGCCGCCGTCGCCGCCGCCGCTGCCGCCGCCGCCACCGGGTCCGAGGGCGCCGCGCCCTTGCCCTGGGCCCGGGCTGTGCCCGCCCGCAGCCCGGCCCGCGTCCCCGCGCTGCACCGCCCGGCCGGGTGCATGCATTGTGGGCCTCCCGACATGGTCTGCGAGACGAAGATCGTGGCCGCCGAGGACCATGAGGCGCTGCCGGGGGCCAAGAAGGACGCGCTGCTCGCCGCCGCCGGCGCCATGTGGCCCCCGCTGCCCGCCGCACCCGGGCCGGCCGCAGCTCCCGCCGCGCCCCCGCCCGCGCCCGGCCCCCAGCCCCGCGGCGGCGCTGGGGGCGCGGGGCCGCCGGGGGGGCGCGGTGTGTACATCCGCGAGTTCCGCGCGGCGGAGCAGGAGGCGGCGCGCCGCATCTTCTACGACGGCATCATGGAGCGCATCCCCAACACGGCCTTCCGCGGCCTGCGGCAGCACCCGCGCACACAGCTGCTCTACGCCCTGCTGGCCGGTCAGTGCGCGGGGGGCCCCGGCGCGCTCCGCCCGGCCCCTCCGGGGACAGACGCGCCGGGCGCCCTCGGCCCCGCTCGCCCCCACCTCGGGGCCCGGGCCTGGCCGCGCTCCCTTGCGGGTCCGGGACTCGGCCTGGGAGGGAAGCGGGCCCCCTCGGGGGGACTCCCTCGCTCGCGCCCCGACGCGCACTCGCGCGCCACCAGCTTTCTGCAGCGGCCTGGGGCGAGGTGGCCACTGGCGGTGGCGTCCGGGCTCCTGGCCAAGGCGCGCCGGGCGGGGGCGTGGGAATAAGCGCCGGCGGAGGGGAGGGGGCTGCGGGCCGGGAGAGGGCCGGGGTCGCAGCCCGCGTTCCCATTGTGTGCGGCCCCGCCGGCCCGGTCCCTTCTCGGGTCATCGCGGGTGGGGGCGGGGTGGCGGCAGGTAGCGCCCGCGGCTGAGGCTCGGCGCCCTGCGCGTGAACTATATATAATCCGCAGGGCGGGGGAGGCTGCCTCGGCGGCTCCAAGTGCTAATTTATGAGGGGAAGACAGCCAACTCCCCGGGGTGCCGGGGGAGGGCGAGCACCGAGGAGGCAGAGTGGGGGGCGGGGGTGGGCAGCCCCCGCGGGGGCTTTGAGGCCTTTCCCTCGAAGCCCCGGAGGGTGGTTGTCCCCATTTCACAGGTGAGGAGCTTGAGGCTGGGGCTTGTTACTTTCCCAAGGTCATGCAGCAAAAGTGACTTTCGCTGTAGGCTTGTGGGCTCCGGCAGCCCTGATGAATCTGGAAGCAATCTCGGGCTTCCCCCCGCCCCCCTCCGGGCCCTCCTCATAAACCCTGGGGCTGGCCCTGGGGAGAAGGTGGTCCTGGGGCCTTCTGCTGGAAGGTGTCCCTTCCCTTTCCCCACTTTCCCAACGGTGAGACAGACTGCAGGGGCCTGGGAGCTTCCTGTCTGGCTAGAGTGGCAAGGGTATATGCGAAGCCCCTTCCAGGGATGGGGGCCCACATGGGGGGTGGGCACGCCCCCCAACCCTGCCTGGGGCTGTTGCCCCTGGCCATTGAGGGCAGTCTGCCCAGAGGCCCCTGCTGTGCTCAGGACGATCAGAAGTCCTGTGATGTCAGACTCCCGGTCAGCCTGCCTATAGGGTAGCGAGTTTGGGAATAGGGCAAAGCAGAAGGAGCAGGCAGGCTGGCCCAGCGCTCCTCCAGGGAGACAGTTGTGGCACCTTTGGCAAGGCCTCTCTGCACCTGTGTCTGGCTGGCATATTTAGCAGGGAGCCGGCGGGTGGGGGGTCCCCGGGTTGGCGGGGCAGGTGTCTGCCGCTCACTGGGCTGTCCTCCCCCTGCAGTGCTGTGTTTCGCCCTGACCCGCTCACTGCTGCTGACGTGCCTGGTGCCAGCCGGGCTGCTGGGCCTCCGCTACTACTACAGCCGGAAGGTGGTCCTGGCTTACCTGGACTGCGCCCTGCACACGGACATGGCCGACATCGAGCAGTACTACATGAAGCCCCCGGGTGAGCCTTCCACTCCAGCCCCATCCTGTCCCCTCCCCTCGCTCCTCTTGCCCTCGCGCAGCCCCTCCTGCTGGGGGGCTGCCCTAACCCCAAGCACCTTGGACAGACAGGCCCCAGGGGGCAGGGGTGAGGGGGGATGGCCAGGCCTGGGTGGGCCCAGGTTCCTGCACCCCTGGGATGTGCCTTTGGAGTCAGGGAGAGCTCTGGCTGCGGGTTGGGGGTGCAGCAGGCCGGCAGGGCGGGGGGGGGGGGACAGCAGAGCTAGGTCCTGGGTGCTGAGGCAAGGCCCCTGAGTGTGCACCCAGACAGACCTTGGGCCTCTGTCCTGCATCCTGGGAAGAGGGGCTGCCAGGTGTCCCGGCTCTGCTCTCCGTGCTGATTGCACAATGCATTTCCTTGGAGCTTGCAGAGGGGCTGGGGTCTGCCTTGCTTTGCCAGGGGTCAGGCTGGCCTGGAGTGCCAGGTGCAGAGGGCTTCCTGGTGGGGAGAGGGTTCTGAGGGGTCTCTGAGGGCTGGGAGCCCCGGAAGAGCAGGGGTATTGAGTCCTCACTTCTGGTCTCGGGGCCACTCAGTGAGGCAGAGGGTCTCGGCCCAGCGCCCTGGCCTTATGTACAAGGAGGGGCTGGGTCTGGTCTGGAGCCGGCTGCAGCTCCTTGGGGGCTGTTGTGGTTGTCCAGACTGAGCCCAAGGCAGGCCGGGTCCTAGGAGGCCGGACCCCAGGGTTTTCTTCACGTCCGGAGCCAAAGAAGGGAGGCTTTGTCTCTGCCCTCTGGGATGTGAGGGTGCCCCAGATACCGGAGGGTTCCCAGGCTGGGGAAATGGAACAGTGTGGGCCCCAGCAGTTGGTGAAGGCATAGAGGAGCCTGCTGAGGGGCACAGAAGGGCAGTGGGAGACAAGAGAGGCACGGCATCCCAGTGCAGAGGTGCCCCACCTTGGCACTGCCGGCTCCCATGCCCACTGGCTCCCAGTGAGCTGGCCCATCCTGTGGTACCCTGCCTGCCCTCCCATTCCCACCCCTGCCAGACTTTGGACCTTGGGTTCTCTTCGACCCTTTCGTAAGCTTGAACTCAGCTTATCAGTCTCCATGGAGTTGCCTGGACAGGAGGGAGCATGAGGACCAGCCCCACCTCACTGGTGCCCAGGTCCAGGCTGCTGAAGCAGAAGGGGGCTCAGGGTGGGGGCCAGGGCCAGCATGAGGACCCTGCTCTTCCTGGGCCGCAGTCTCCCTGGGTGTGGGGTGGTGCTCGCCTTCCTGGGACGCCTGCTAGGTTGCAGGAAGGTTCCACTGAGGCAGGGAGGCTGGACCGCAGTGGCCAGGGCCAGGCTGCTCAGGGTGGGAAGACTTGGTCTGGCCTGGGTGTGTGGGGGGAGCCAGAAACCCTGGATGGAGGGCAGGCCGGCTATTGGGGGGGTCCATTGGGGCAGCAGGCCCTCAGCCACTGCCGAGCTTGAGGTGAATGCCAGGTCTCCAGGTATGGTGGTGAAGGGGACAAGGGCCCCACCTGCCCAGCTGATGCCGGCAGACAGGACAGTGGGGGACCCTTGGGGGTTGGGCGGAGGGGCAAGGTCAGGTGCAGAACCTTGATGGGGGAGAGTATGGCAGCTTAAGGAGAGCAAGTGGGGATGGTTGGTGGCAAACACTTCTGTGGGGGTTGGAGTGGCCGTGGGAAGGGCGGGTGTAGGTGGGGCTCCTCAGAACAGGCACCCCTGTTGGCCAGCCTCTGCCTCCTGGGGCCCCTGGGCCGATGGTCAGCAGAGGTGACCAGACTCTCATGCCCTGCAGGCCTCCCCACCCACTTTCATTCTCTCTCTTCTTGCTTCTCTCCTGATCCCCCTTTGGCCATCCTCTTCCTCTCTCTGCCCTGTGTGGGGCTGTGATTGGTCCAGGCCATGGGTGGGGACAGTTGGCCTGGCCACTGGACTCCTGCCCAGGAGAGGCCAGGGTCAGTGGGAGGTATGCAGTGGTGCCCATCCGTCCCAGTTCTCCACTTGGACCATCCTCGGAGCCTGCCAAGGGCCTGATCCAAGCAGGCCACGGGGCTCCCAGGCTCCTCCTAACCCAGGAGCGTGGAGGCCACAGGACCTCCTGAAGCTCCGAGGGCATGGCTCCCAGGGGGGTCCTGCTGCCCTGGCCTGTCCTCCCAGGCCCCCCGAAGTCCCCATTATCGGGGTCCTTCTGGAGGTCCGCTCCTGGCACCTCTCTCCAGCTTCCTGGTGTGGATGCATGGGGACAAGTGTGGTGGACCCCGAGTGGTTGGGAGTCAGGGCCTGTCCGTGGCCATCCACTGCCCATCCAGGTATTGGCTCAGGGGTAGCTGGGCAGAGGAGGGGTCTGCATGGCTGAGGGTTGCCCGGCTCTTGGCCACTGAGGGAGGGACTCTGGCCCTGGAGCTCTTGTCTGCCCCGCCTCAGGCCCAGGGCAGGGGCCTCTGTGGACGACAGGCAGGTTGGGCCCAGCTCTTTCTGCACCGAGGGCCCTGGAGGGGTGGCTTTGTCATGCCGCAGCCCTGACTGCCATGTCCCTGCAGGCTCCTGCTTCTGGGTGGCTGTGCTGGACGGCAACGTGGTGGGCATCGTGGCGGCACGGGCCCACGAGGCAGACAACACGGTGGAGCTGCTGCGTATGTCCGTGGACTCACGTTTCCGTGGCAAGGGCATCGCCAAGGCGCTGGGCCGCAAGGTGCTGGAGTTCGCGCTCGTTCACAACTACTCGGCGGTGGTTTTGGGCACGACGGCCGTCAAGGTGGCCGCACATAAGCTCTACGAGTCGCTGGGCTTCAGACACATGGGCTCGAGTGACCACTACGTGCTGCCCGGCATGACCCTGTCGCTGGCCGAGCGCCTCTTCTTCCAGGTCCGCTACCATCGCTACCGCCTGCAGCTGCGTGAGGAGTGAGCGCTGCCTGCCTGCCCGCCGCCCACCTGCCGCCCACCCACCTTGTCCGCCCGTGCCCGCCTGCCCACCGCCCAGGCCCGCTTGCAGGCGCTCCCCTTGGCATTTGTGGTGGGTGTTTCCTTTCCACCATCATGCGGTTCTCCGGCTGGCTTTCCGGGGGGTGTGGGGCCGCGGCTCCTCTGTGACACTCTTGGGGCTGGTTGTGTGTAGCCCCGGCCCCTCGCCCCCTGCACCCCCAGCCTGCTGGGGCTGCGTCCTGAAGAGTGACAGCATGGACCGCCACGGGTCCACGTGGCTGCTCAGCCTGCACGTGGGGCCCCTCCAGGCCCACCGAGCACAGAGCCTCTGTGGCATAGCCCCCACCCGGCAGACCCCCGGCCGCCAGCCAGGCTATGGCCCTGGGAGGCCAGACCTGCTGGGCTGGCCGGCCACTGGCCCGCGGGGCACCGAGCTGGCCACGGGCCCCGCTTCGCTCCGTGCATGCTGAGGACATGGCCTGGCTGCCGCATGCCCACGGCCCCCTGCCCCACCACCCCACTCAGCCTGGGCCGACACTGGGCAGTGCCCCCGCCCAGCCTGCCAGCCAGCCGTGGCCACCCACCTGCGCTCGGGAGGGCTCGCCCGCCTCTCACCACCCCTGCTGCCCCCGTCCCAGCTCTGCTTTGACACCAAGTCACGTTTCTTTCCTTTTGGTCTCTGCCCCTCCCCAACCGGGGCTTCACTGATGGCGTCATCATCCAGGTGTGGTCCCAGCAGCCACCCGTGGCCCAGCCTGGTCAGGGTCCTTCAGGAGAGCAGGGTGGGGACGCAGTGGTGCAGTCGCCTCCCCCCAGGCCCAGCTGGATGATGGTGGCCTTTCCCAGACCTCCCCGAGGACCACTCTGCCTCACGGCTCATGGGCTCTGCCCTGTGAATCTTCCTAAGCCAGGCCGCTGCCCACACCACCAAGCCCATAGCTTCTCCCAGCCTGAAACCGACCTATTTTTTAATAAGTTATTTAGACAGAATAGCACTCTGCATGACTTTAATTCTTGGGACAAAATGGTAGTTGATACCTTAACACACACGTACGCACACACACACACCTGTGTGGTCTAGAATATGCACTATTTCTGGCCCAGTTTGGTGGGGACGGGTGGCCGGGTGGGTAGAGGGTTTCAGATTTTGAAATCTGGAGCAAGACCCTGACTTGGCATTCTTTCCCTCAAAGAGCATTTCTGGTCTGTGAGGAGGCTCTGGGCTGCCCCCGTCCAGCCTTGACTTGTGGGACAGAGGTCAGCAATGGCGGCAATTTCCCTGCTGACCCTGGGAGGAGTGAGTGCTGTCCACCTTGGCCGGGGGGCGGGCATGGCAGCCTGGCCATGCTCCCGGCCTCTCCTTTTGGGGTGGGAGGTGGTGGTCAGGTGTGGAGTGGCCTGGTGGGTGGAGGAACGGGGTCGTTGGCAGTGGCCACGTGTCCAGCTTGTGAGCCTGGACCCGGCCGTGGTGGCAGGAGGGCCGTTGGTGCCCACTGAGGCCCCTCTTTTGGCAGCTGGGAGAGAGGGAGTGGCAGGCACAGTGGGCCATGCAGCTGGGTCCCATGTAGGGGACAGAGTGGGGACATTCTCAGGCACTTCGGGAACAAGCAAATGCGTGAAACGAGCCCAGGGTCCCGAGGGGCCTTTCTTGCTGTCTGCAAACGAGATATTCGTAGAACATTGTACAGACCCCGTTCTCCCCTGTACATTTCTCCCTGGTGGCGTCCAGTCCCTGCTTGGGGATGGGGGTTTTGTAGACTGTACAGAAATCGGCACCCTATTTTCTTGCAGCTCTCAGATTTTGTTAATCTGGATTATACAGACAGACGTAAAGTGTTTTAGCAAAATGGAAAACAAACAGTTGTGCCTTTTTCCTCTTTCTGTTTAGTTTGGTTTTGGCTTGGGGTGGCCTTGGCTGGTGTGGGGCGTGTTGGGGGCTGCGGCTGGTCTGAGGCCTGGTGGGGCAGGTAGGATAGGTGGGTGCCACGTGGGCCCAGCCTGGTGGGCAGTGTCTTATCAGTGGGAGCCTGCGGGTGCTGCGGCTTCCGTTGATCCTGTGCCTTTGGAGCCTGGGGTCCCTGGTGTAGGGACATGTGGGTGGGGGCCGGAGCTGCCAGCATCTGGGAGACAATGACCAAAGCACGTGGCCCTAGTTGCTCCTGGGCAGACATGTGGCCCTCCCCTGTCCTGCTGGTGTCTGTCTGTTCGTGTAGGATCTATGGGCTATGGGGGCGGGGGTTGCTACAGTGTCTTTCCCAGTCTGGTAGCCCAGGGTGGCCTGTGGCACCCGCTGGGTGCACCCTGTGCTTGGGACAGGGCCTTTGCCTGGCCATGTGTGGCTTGGCAGCCCCCGACATCACCAGGGGAGCAGATCCCCCATCCTTTCCTGGGGCCAGAGGCTGGGCACACTCGTGGGGGACGCCTATCCCTTGCTGGCCACTTCCCTCCAGCCTGGGAGCTAACTCCTCCACAAACGTGCACTGAGATGTGAATTTTATACATTTGTAGAAATTCTGATGTTACTACTTCTACCTCTGTGAAGCACCTGCCTGGGTTTCCACTCAGTGGTGTGTCTGGGCAGCTCTCTGCACTGGCAGGCCCTGGGTGCCCCCCGCCCCTGCTGGCCTCCTAGGCCTCCCCCAGTGGCTCCTGCTGAGGCCTCGGGAAAGCAGGCCCCCAGGCATGGCCCCCATGCTCAGGAGACAAGGCTCCTTTTGGAAGCCTCTGTTTTTGGATGGGAAAGTGGGAGGTGGAGTGTTCCAGAATGTTTTTGTTGGATGAACCTGGAACACAAGCCCAGTGGGCAGCTCGGGGCAGTGGGATGCAGGGCATCTGAGAGCTCTAGCCTCTCAGGATGGCCCAGCGTCACCAGTGTTCCTGGGGCAGCACCCACTGCCCAGGGAAAGGGTCCGAGGAGACCTGGGGTTGTCTGCGGGTGCCAAGGTTGTTCTCCTCTCCCCTGTACCCGCGTCCAGCCTGGCCTCCCATTGCTCCCCTTGGGTGAATGGGACAGAGAGATGGGCCAGCCTGTCTCAAGGAAAGGGGTGGGTGGCCCTACAGCTGGGCTGAGGACACGAGGTCCTCCGGCAGCCCCCATTCTGGCCTGGGTGTCCTTCCTCAGAGAAGACCTTTCCAGGGGACAGGCTGGGGGCTGCTCTTCACATGGCTTCCTTGGGAATCTGGCAAGTGCTCGGAAGGCTCTCGGGGCCACAGCGAGTCATGCTGGCAGTGTGAGTGCCCACCCCTGCCTGCCCCTGTCCCCCTGGCCTGCTCCTGACTGCCCCTGCCCGCCCCTGCCCGCCCTGGCCTGCCCTTGCCTGCCCTGCCTGCCCTATATGGCTTTGAGCCTGGGCCCCTCGCTGGGCTGGGACCAGGTCGGGGCCTAAGCAGCAGAGCCACCCCCCTGTCTGTGTCCAGGGAATGGCTGACAGTGGTCCCCGAGCCTTGGGAGCCTGGCCCCCCTCCCCAGCAGGTAGGCAACATGGACCCTGTGTCCATTTGAAGCTGCTTTCATGACTCTTTTGGCCACAGCCAGTGTTCCTGTGCTGGTGGGCCTTTGGCTGAGGCCTTCTAGGGCTTGTGTTCTGGGCTGGGTGTGGGGCAGTTACTGGAATGTTTGCTCTTTGGTGCCGCGGGTGGGGCAGCCCAGGGCCTGGGGTGGGGGAGGAGGGACCCCGACCTGCCATTGTTGGATGTATTTTTTTTAACAGCAATAATTAGCCATTTTGAAGAAGGGGTGTATCTGTGTGTGCGTGCCTGTGTGTGCCTGTGTGTGTATATACCATGCACGTATGCACACATGTGTATGTGTGCTGTGTGTGCATGTGCACATGTACACACGCATGCTTGTGTGGACCTGCATGTGTATGCACACAAGTGTAAGTGCGTGGTGACAGGGAGGGGACCTCCTGCTGCTGCACGCGTGGGCCGGCGCTAAGCCCCACGCTGAATGGCAGGGTCCCGGCTGGGTGCTGTGCTTCCTTCTCCCAGGCCTGCCCCAGGGCCCAGGGGACCTTGAATGTAGTGCCCCCCACCCCCTGTGGAGGGTGCTGGACGGGTCTGTGGGAAGTAGGGGGCCCGGGATGAGCCTTTGCCTGGGTCTCTGGGTGTGTAGGGGGGTTGGGGGGTGTGCACACTCAGCCAGACCAGCCGAGATCAGACATGATGACGTGGTGTCCCCTGGGTCAGGCTGTTGGACCACAGCTGCTGTGGACGCTGTGTCTTTGGGCGAGCAGAGCGCAGATCAGGTCGTGGTGGCGGGGTACACTTCCTGTGGCTTACTGTCCATGAGTCCACGATTGCAGCAACTGTCCTGAGACCCCTGGGTATGCCAGAACCCTCGAGAGGGGCGGAGGAGACAGGCCACGGGGCCAGGGCGGGGTGGGGGTCTCCAGCTTCCTGTGGGTGTGTGAGCAGTGGTGGGGGGGTTGCTGTGGGCCAGGCTGCCTACTCGGCCCCCAGTGCTGCTGTTTTTCAATAAAACCAGTTGACGGAATTGGACTCCTGTGAGTTCTTGAAGCGCCCCCGCCTGGCACTTGGCCAGGAAGGGCTGCTTTTCTGGAGATGCTGGACTCCTCCTCGGGGGCAGGTGTGGGTGCCGGGGTGCCCTCTGGAGCTGAGACCACTAGCCCTGTGCTGGCCACCTTGGCCAGGCTCCGCCTGCCCACTTGGCACCTCCAGGGAGCAACTCAGGTCTGAGGGGCCCGGGTGATGGCGGCATGCCCACCTCCCTCTTGAGGTCTGTGAGGGAGGATGACATGGGGGTGGTGCTGGGGACAGTGAGGTGCTGTCCAGCCCCAGACAGCTCCCTGCGGGGACCTTTCCATTGTGGGAGGAGTGGCCTCGGCTCATCCCGCCCCCAGGGTCGGCCTCCTGCTGTAGGTAGGGCTTTGGGCAGGCCCTAGGATCACTGAAAGCAACATCTGCGGCCTTGCAGCCTGTGGGGCTGGCTTCTGAGGGCAGCTCACTCTGACCCTCCCTACTGTGGGGCACGAGCCGTGTTTGGACATCAGCCTGGGGCCAGTGTGCAGCTCAGCAGTGGCTGTGTCTCTGAGCTGACCGCGTGAAGACAAGGCCCCCCACACGTACACAGGCACAGGGACATGCAACACACGCCCACGGCTGGCATGGAGGGGTCCAGCTCTCCAGATTCTAGAACGTTCCATCACACAGTGGTCCGGCCTGGCCATACAGATGCTCATGCAGCCCATGAAGACAGTGACAGTACCTTGAGGCCACGAGAAAAGTAGGGCTGGGCACAGTAAGCAGAGAAGTGGCCTTGGCACAGGAGGCTGACGCCCAGCCACCGTCTACCTGAGCAGTTCTGGTGCCTGCTGGAGGGGGTGCCTCACTCATTTCCCCCAGCCTAACAGGTGCTGTGCAGGCCCTCAGAACCCGGACAGGGAGGCACTCAGGAGACCCTGGGGTGCCTGGATGACCTGGAGGCCGGACCCACAGGGGACCTTTGCAGGGCTGTGCAGGAGAGGCAGGTGAGCAGAGGTTTGGGAATGGCTGGGCACCGACTACCCAAGTGGGCTTGTACAATGATGTAAACTTTCTGTCCCTCCGTGTCCCCACTGTGCAAGGGAGGCCACTGTGAGGCTGTTGGGGTGCATGGTCTGGGAGAACCACTTTGAGAGGAGAGTCTGGCTGGCTCCCAGGGACTGGTCGGGCCAGCAGGAGGTTCATGGGGAGGCTGGGGGCACCCAGGAGCACTCACTCCAGAGGCCTGGACGGCCTGCCCTAGCTGAGAGCACAGAACCCATGCCCGCACCTCTGTGCTTGTTCTCTGCACCTTGGCGGCCGTCAGTGCGGCCTGGGAGGAAGGGGCCCTCCGTGGCTGCGGGGAGCTCTGGCCCGAAGGGAGGGCCTCCAGGCTGCTGGCAGCTCCTGGGGCACCGGCTAAGTGCTGAGCAGCTGTGGACCTGGTGGAACGCAGCCTGGGCTCTGTGGGAGAAGGGCCGGGAGCCCCCACTGTGGGCCGGGCAGGCCGCTCCTGTCTCACCCACTCAGCTCTGGGCCAAGCAGAGCGGATCAGGGGTGTGGGCATGGCATCTCCCATCAACCAGAAGAATTCATTTGCACATAGACTGGCCTGCTTTGAAAAGGCTTTTACTCCGGGGGACAGCCCAGGGGGTGGATGTGGCCCTCTCCACCACCGGCTCTCACTGGAAGCCCATGCAAAGCGCCCAGTGCTGACCTTGGGGAAGGCCACACAATGGGCTGGTGGAAACCAGTTCTCTCCTCCCACTGTTGCCTGGGGCTACAGACAAAATGAAGGCAAAAAATGCACACATGCATGGGGTAGGTGCTGACAAGGGGGCTGGCGGTGGCAGGGTGGTTGCTTGGAGACTCAGCAGGACGTGGGCTGGGCTGAGGGCCCAGGGCCCTCCTGCAGCGGCACCAGGTGGCCCCATGACTGGCCAGCACTCAGGCTCACCTTCAGGGGCACCTGCGGGCGGCGGTGGTGGTCAGTTCCAGGCCCAGGCTTGCCCTCCCCCCAGGTGGGCAGGGGTCCCCAGCGCCAGGCAGCCACTTGGCCCAAAGACGTGATTGGACACGGCCGCACACTCACAGGGACAGACAGACAAGCACCCCCAGACCCTATTACCCCAACCGTGGCTGAGCTGCCCAGCTGACCTGCCCAGGCCTCTGCCAGGGAGCAGGCCTGCAGGTGCCTTACGGGAGAGATGCCATACAGGGTCTGGGGGAGCCCTCCCCAGGGACCCTAACCCTGAGTGGGAACTTGCCAAGGCCCTGGACCATGGTGCAACAGCTCCCTCTCGACAAGGAGGAAGGACGGGGGCTGCCCATTGCTGCGGTCCCCTGCCAGCAGCCCCTCTGTTCCCAGCAGGACTGAAGGTGGGGGTTGGGCCTCCGGGAACCACAGGGCAGTGGAGGAGGGCAGCAGTCTGGAGGCTTGGGGGCTGCCTGTGCCCTGCATCCTGTCTCTTGGTCCCCTGGGAGCTGGACTCAACTCTCCTGTCTGGTAGGCACTGGCTGCGAGTGGCCAGTTGGAGGGAGCCTGCAGAGCTGTGTGGGACCTGCCTGCCTCCCTGCCCCTTCCCCCTCACCTGCAGCTGCAAGGCCGGCACATCCCGCAGGGCCTCCATGGTCCCCCTGACTAGAGCTGGAACAGAGGGAAGAGGGGGAGAGGGGCAGCCCCAAGCCCTCTGGACAGAGATGGGGCTGTCATGGGAATGCCCAGGTCCCAGCCCTGTCCTGGCTCCCAGGCTCCACAGTTATTCCCTGAGTCCACGCAGCCAGCCACGCCGGTGGGTCTGGCAGCCCTGGCATCACCTGTGGCTGGTGCCACTGGCTACACAGCCATCACAGGCCTGATGGCACCTCAGCTGCCCCAGCCATGGTTGCTGAGCAACTCCCCCCCAGCCCCAGGCTCAGCCAGTTGGGGCCTGGGCAGTGGGGGGTGCTGGGGGCCTCCAGCTCTGTCCAGAGGCTTTGGGGCTGGGAGGAGGAGGGAACGTTGGGCCACCCTGGCTGGCACAGTGCAGGCAGGAGGACCTCTGCTCCCACCAAATGCCCATGAACTTGCATGTGATGGTAAAGCCTGGAAGGAGCAGCTGTGTGGTGCTGGTGGGCTGGGCTGGGCGTGTGGCCTCAGTTGCCCTCCAGCCCTGAGACAGGGAGCAGCCCAGGCAAGGGAGGGGTTTGCTGGCTCAGTGTTTCTCCGAGTTTGCTCAGAACACTTTGTCTCTTTGATCAACAAATATTTCATTCCATCCTACTAAGTTATCTGCAATTTTTGATGCAAAGATTGTGACAGAAAGACCCCCTGAAGGAGTAGTTCTCCCCTCCCTGGCTGTGGGAGTGGCCAGCTCCCTGGGGACCCGTCTCTGGGTGCCTGGAGTGGGCCAGTGGCTACTGAGGGCCGTGCACCTGAGCTGGGTGACCTTGTTTCCTTCTCTGTGCTGTGTAGATAGTTGTAGCGGGGTGGGCAGGAAGTTGGGTCAGAAGGTTGCTGGGTCCCTGGAAGGGAAGCATGCCCCCCAACCCCCAGCCTGGGCCACGCTGGGGAGCTGCAGGGGTGTCCAGGTGCTTCCTAAGGATGGAAGCGGGACCCTGGCCCCCTCCCCCAACTGAGGAAATACCAGCTATGCAGGGAACCACCCCACTGAGGGAGGCGGTCCCCATGGTAGGATGGAGTCTGCAGTCTGGGACCAAGGGCCACAAGGCCAGCAAGTCCAGAAGGGGAGTCCGCATTATCTAGGAGCCCTGAAGCTGAGGCAGGCCCCACAGGGAGGACTGGGGCGTGGCCAGAGTGGGGCAGGTTCGCTCAGCACGGGGCAGGGAGGGGCAGCCAGAGTGGCCTGAGAATTGGAAGGTGCTATGTGTGGCCGGCTCACCTGCAAACTCAGGAACCTGTGGCTCTTCCACCTCAAACAGCAGCTCGTCGTGAAGCTGGGCGACCAGCCTGCAAGACATGGGGGGGGCGGGGAACACCCTGAGCTGTGGCCTTGCGTGGCCACTACGGAAACCTGTGACACAGGGTGCTCCAGACCATGTAATTGGGTGGGGCGTGGGGCACCCAGCAGGACTGGATGCAAACGTCTCTCCACAGAGTGGAGGCCGGTGGCCCTCAGCACGTCCCTGCTCAGAGGCCTTGGGAGGGCTTTGGGTCAAGTGCCAGGGGCCAGCAGGGGTGCATGTTCTGTGGAAGGTGGGGTCTAGGTTGGCATAGGTGCTCTGGGAGGATGATGCCTGCAGGGGTCTGTGGCCTGGGACAGAGGAAGGTGGCTTGCCCTGTGCACTCAGGGAGGGGAGGCGTGGTGCAGATGACCCACAGGAAGGATGGGAATGTCGGGGGGTGGGGGGAACCTATGTACTCTGCCCTTTGTGTGACTTGCTGAGCCCAGGACTGGGCCTCTGAGGTTAGAGGCCACATCCGAACCTTGTCACTTTGCAGGCACAGTGTGGGAGGAACGAGGTGGCAGGCAGAGACACTAGGAAAGCTGGGCTGGAGAGGTGCGCAGAGGCCCCCAGGATGGTGGTCCCCTGGACTGCAAGCCCACCTGGGAGAGGGAGCTGCTCTTCCTACTGCAGGGCAGAAGTGAGCGCCGCCCGCAGGTCCAGGTGCCCACAGAGCTTCCTCCCATCCATTTGTCTGCCTCTGCCTACAGGGAGAGGATTTGCCCAACTTCTGCCCTCTAGAAGCCAGAATGGGTTGGGGCCACGGCGGTGGGACCTCCGCTCCCACGGGATCTTCGAGTTCAAGTGGCAGAAACTCTCAGGTTTAGCAGCAGCACAGTTCACACTTCTTGAAGTGACGCCATGAGTTCTGAGCCCCCAGTGTGGCAGTGACCTAAGAATAGGCCTGAGCCGTTAGTCACTTACACACCGCTCCCACAGCTGCCAGCGACATTCCTGGACTTCCAGCTGGAAACTGGGGCACAAAGACGCAGAGACACCTGTGTGGGGTAGCTGAGCTCATGGGTCAGACCCCACTGTTTCCTAGCAGTGGCTGCCCACTGTCCCATTGTCCTCTCGATGCTCCCGTGAACGAGGGCTGCAGCAGAGCCCGGCCTCCCTGGATGACACCCTGGCCCTGTCAACTCCCTGTCACCACCTGCAGCCTTCCTGCTTGGCCCCTCCTAGCGTCAGGAGCAGCCCCATGGCCACCTGGCCAGCTCACAGAGCCCAGGCTGATCCAGGCTGCTCCCCACTGTGTGGCTGAGTCTCTTGCCTCCCCTGGACCCCCGACACCTTCTCTGCTCATTCCTGAGGCAGGGAGGTGGTGTCGTGCCCCACGGCAGTGAGCCACGCCTGGCCAGGTGACCGGAGGTCAGAGGGCACCTCTGGTGGCCAGCCAATGGCCCTGTCTTCCACATCTTACTGACAGTCCTTGTACCTGAGGGCAAGGGAGCGGGGGAGGGTCTTGAGGAGGCGGCCTCCATCCAGAGGTCCAGAGGGGGAGAACTGGGTGGCTCTCCTGGGCCTCTCGGTGGCAGGGGCACAGCAGGAGCAGAAGGGGCAGCTCTGTGGCTCAGGCGGGGAGGCCCAGCGCTGGTCCAGCTCTACACAGTCTTGGACATGGGTAGGCTCTGGGCCTCAGTTTCCCCTTGTCTATACTCAACGTCTCTGAAGCTTCTTTCTGGCTCTGACGTGTTCTGAATCTTAGGTCTTTTCACAGAGGCCCCATGTCCTGAGAGGCCGAGACAGGATCCCTGAGAGCTGACAGCTCTGCCAACAACTGGCAGCGGGAAGTTCGGAGGCATTCTTGCTCTGGGCTCAAGGCTGCAGGCCCCAGGAACCTGGGGGCAACTGGAGGAGGCTCTCTGGGCACTTGCTCCACTCTGCACAACCACGAGCCTCCGGTGATGCATCTCGTGTCCTCACACGTGGCTCGTGGTGGCTTATTCTAACCTCCACCCAAAATTTTCCTGTTGCTCCAGGAAGAACAGAGCAGAGTGGGAAAGGCCCCAGATTCCACAATGAACCACTTCATGTTCTAACACATCCTGTCTGCTATGGGAAGCTCTTCCCAGAGACAGTGAAGCCTGAGAGGGGGCAGCGGGGTGCCAAACCCGGAGCAAGAACCATTTGTGCTGAGCTCTGGACTCCTCGAAGAAGATCCCGAGCTGACCATCTTCCTTTATCAATCCCATAAAATGCCCAAATGGATCAGATATCTCTGGACTACGATGTCACAGAGGCAGCACAACTGTGCAGCCTTTGGTTCCGGCCGAGGTGGTGAGCTACACAGGCTGGTCCAGCCCCCTCTGATATGGACCCTGTGGAAAGAACACCAGGGAGCCTGAGGGGCAGGGGACTGGAGGCCCAGCACTCACTGGCGTGTGGAGGGCGGGGGGAGCAGATGGACATGGAGCAGGAGAAACCAAGAGGAAAGATTTCCCATTCTGCTTTCACAACTCCCCACCCCCAACCAGTGGCGGCAGAAACCAGAGACGCAGCCCAGACCCCTGTGCAGGGCCAGGTAACTGAGAGCAACAGATCTGACCCCCGCCCGCCCTCGCTCCTCCCCAGGCCCAGGCTGACAGCCACGGAGGCCCCCTCCCAAGGGCGGTGGGTTGGTCGGTGGGAGGCGGTGTCTGGGACAGGCGGCGCTATGGGGCTTGGGGACAGTCCTGTCCCTAGTCCTTCACTAGGACGCCACCCACAGTCTCTGCTGGGGCCTTTGCCCACTGCAAATTCTGCACAGAATTGCCGGAATTGCCAAAAGAACCCAGGTTCAAATATCAAAATGAACAATACAAAATCCGTGAAGTAGGAGAAGCCTTTTTAAGGAAAGATGAAGGACCTCAGATAAGGATGGAAATCACGCCTTGAGAAGTAGAACAGTATCAAAGCCAAGATGGAACTCAGATGGAGAGGGTCCATCTGTGGACCCTGTGCAGGTGACCCCCCACCCTCGGTCACAAGCTGGAGACGCGGCCGCCCAGCCCTGTCACCTGGGAAGGGCTCGTCTGCAGGAACAGGCCTGCTCTGGCCCGGAGCCCACCCCTATCATGGCAAACACAAGTGCATGGGGCCCAAGCAGGGGTCGGGCCTTCTGTCTCTGACACACTAACTTCTCTGGGGGACTTCCAAAAGAGCAGCCAGGAAGGAGTCCTGGGGTTCTGGAGCAGAGCCCGCCCCCTGCCACCTGCACTGGTGCCAGGACCTCAGGAGGCTGTGAGGCTGGGCCAGCAGAGCTGGAAAGGGGTTCCTTGTCACCCAGCCTCCTGGATGCTTGGCTACGGAGGCAGACAGAAACTGGATAGAGCTGTAGCCTGGAGGCAGCCGTGGCTCTGTGGGCCGGGCTGGGTCTCCAGCACATTGGGTGGTGGCAGCCACAGGCCCAGGGGGGCGGAGGCAGTGTGGAGTGTCTATGTCCTGACTTTGGGCTGGGCCCGCAGGGGCTCACACACACCTGGGGAGACGCATTTCCGCACCAGCTGAACCTGGAGAGACCTCCTCATGCCCTGAGCTGGCCCCTGGGCACTTCGCTCAGCCCAAGCTGGGAGGCAGGCCCTGCCCTAGGAGTGCTGAGAGGAACCTGGGCTTGGGGGGAACCTCTGCTTGGGGTTCATGGGAAGTGGAAGGCGTTGCTTTGCTCCTGGGAGGTGCATGCTCGTGGCCCAGCCACGGTGTCGACTCACAGAACCACAGGACTCCCACCCGAGCCCTTCTCAGGGGGTTAGAGGTCAGGCTGGGTAAGCGGCCACTCACTCACTGACCTGGCCGTCAGGGTAGGGGAAGCAGCCACGGCGGTGAAGACACGGATCATGGCCATCTTACAGAGGTCTGCAGCTGAGCCTGTGGGGACAAGGGGCTCTTTTTCACGAACGACGTGAGGTCCAGGGCCCTGCAGCAGGGTCTCAGCCAGCACGCTCCGCCGAGCGGGGCTGTCTTAGTTCTTTAAGCTGTGGAATGCAGGACCCCATGCCCCACAGGTGAAAACAGCCCAGATTTACCATCCCACAGTTCCTGCTGAGAAAGAACCCAGCCCATGAGCCTGGGTCCTCTGCTCGGGGCCTCACAGCCAGAGATCAGTGTGCGACCTGACCATGACCTCACTTGGAGTTCAGTGAGGGAAGACCCACTCCCAAGTGACCCCAGGTCATTAGCAAAGTTCATTTCATGCCGTGCATGCGTGAGGTTCCTGTGTTGCGTCTGGCTGCCAGCTGTGAGCCATGCGTTTGGCTGCTGGAGGCTGCCCTTGGGTCCTTGCCGTGGGCCCTCGGCCAACAAGCAGTTGGCTTCTTCACGGCCACCTGAAGGGCTCCTGCTGTGGTGAGTCCCTGACTTTCACCCCTACACGGTCTTTCAGGGGCCTGTCTGATGAGGTCAGGCCTGCTGTGGGTGCAAACCCCCTTTCCCCTGTGGCTTGACCTAAGCATGGGGATGATTATCATATTCACAGGTTCTGCAGAATCTAGAATCCTGCCCGCTACACCAGTGAATAGACTGACCAGCCATGCAGCTGCTGGACTTCATTGTGCTTGGCTCTCCAGTGGATTGCTTATGATATGATATGGTATGATAGCGCCTCCTGGGTTTGGGGAGGGTAAATCACAGGTCAAGGCTGTGTTGGGCACTCTGCAAGGTGCTGGCTGGTGTAGGGGACATGCCCATTCCAGTGCCAGACACACAGCAGGTGTCTCGGGCATGGGAAACATGAAGTCAGGTTTCACTGTGGTTTGGAATTGCTTTAGCTCTTCATGGTTCCCAAGGTTCCTGAAGGGGTAAAGTTTGTTAGCCCGTGGACTGCCTTCTTCCACTGCCTTCCTTCCTCCACATCCATATTCCGGAGGCTAAGCCTCCGGAATATGGATGTCCCTTTCCTGAGAGTGTGGATGGAATGCTGGACAGGGAAGTCTGGCCTCTGAGGCCGGCCTGCTGGTGGTGAGGGGTCTCAGGTGGGGTAGGGGGCTGCCCTGGGGTGGATTGTCAGGAAAAGGACACGGAGCTGGAGAAACAAGAATGGGGGAGGCGGGAGGGGGAGAAACAAGGGAGATGGATGCGTCATGGCTGATCATGTTGGCTGATGGGTCAGAGGCAGAACTTTCTCACGGCACTGGCCACTGCTTGCTCCTGGCACCTAGTTCAGCTCACACAGATTTCTGTTACATGGATGGACGGCAGAGACACGCGTGTGCAGGGAGGCCATATCCACGGTAGCTGGATGTCCTGGCCGGCCTCTCAAACAAAGGCGTCTCCTGTGCAGGACTTTCTGGAAGGGCTCTAACACAGCTTTGGCATCACTGAGCACATGTCTCACTCACATCCAGTGGACAGACATGCAGCCGTGGCCTGATAGCAGCCTCCTACGTGAAAACATGCCATCTCAGGATGTGAGGGCTGTCACTGTCCTCAGCTCCTGTCTGGCCAGTCACATGGGGCCACAGGACTTCTGGAAAATTCTATACTGAGCCCAGACTGATCCTAGCAATTGTCCTGCCAGCTACCACTGGGCCTCCTGCTGTCCACACAATGCACGGGGGGCTGAGTCTGAACTCAGGGATGCTGTGTCCCCTCTATGCAGGACTCACGGGGACAGGATCTCCACCCTGCCCCCAGTCCAAGCTGCCTGCTCCCTGTCGGCTGGGGTCTCTGGCCGCCTTCCTGTGGCAGAACCCCCTCTGGGGGCAGGTGGTGATGTCCTGCCTCAGGCCTCATGTCTGGGCCCTGGGGGTCTCAGGTCCCCATCTGTGATCCATGGGTCACCAACAGGATGACACCTGACTCCCAGGCTTCCTGGGGCCTCCCTTGGACAGCCTGTGGCCCGTGGTGTGTGGAGCCTGTGGTTATCGCTCTCCCTCTCCACCTCTATGCAGAGATGTGAGCTGGGGGCTGTGGCTAGAGATGACAGAGGAGTCTTCATGACCGGGGCAGACCGTGTGCCCTCGGGCCTCCCAGCTGCCTGCCACCACAGAGCGCAGGACCTAGGAAGGCCTGCTGGGTCTGGAGGCCTTGCTGCAAGGTCTTACCCCTGCCAGGCATGATAGGCACGACCGAAAGCCCCAGGCAAAGAGTGCAGGGACTAAGCTCCAGATCTCGCCCTTGTCCTGGCCAGAGAAACTCCAAAAGCCTAAGGTCCCTCTTCAGAGGTCGGGATGGTGTTGCCTGCCGGAGAAGCTCCCAAGTCCTGAGCGCCCACTGAGCGCCAAGCGTTATTTTGCTTGGGCCTCTCCCAAGACGGCCAGGGAACGCAGGAGCAGGGACAGGCACCCCGATAATCTGGGGGTGTCACTCAGCCCTGTGGTGGCTGAGAAACCATGGCAGGTGGCCCGAGGGGCTCTGCATACCTTGCACCGCGAAGTTCACGGCCTGCCTCTCAGCTTGCGCCCGCAGCTGCTGGTCTTGTGCGTGGACCCTCGGCAGCGGTCTCCTTCTGCCCATGATGGATGCCACGTAGCCTGGGTCATGCGAGGGAGAAGAGGACACGAGGCAGAGATGAACAGGCTGTGTGGCGCCCTGGTGCTCACCTAGCCTCTGTGGGCACAGCCTCCCCAACCTAGGGGGGCGCCCGGCAGGACCCCTCCTCACTGTAGCGCTGAGCCCGAGCGCGGTGGGGAGCTCTGCCCACTGGCTTCCCGGTCTGTCTTGGGGGCGAGTGGGTTTGTCGTGGGAAGCAGAGCAGCCTCGTGGCGGCTCTCCCTCCTGACTTCCGGCTGCAGCCACAGCTGACAGAGGTCAGGGGAGGGCAGTTTGTAAAGGCTATGAAAGGCCACTTGTGGGGCTTGGATACAAAAGTCCTTATGGACCAGGCAGCAGCCGGGATGGGGAGAAAGCATTCGTCTACCTTCTACTCAAGGAGGGAACGGCCCTTCTCCCACAAGAGCAGACCCAAGTTTTGTGGGGCCTGAAGCGTCATAATTTTGCAGTCCTCTTTTTTCTTTCTCTTTTGTGGACCCCAACACGGGGCTCCATCTCAGGACCCTGAGGCCACCACCTGAAATGCTTGACCGCCTGCCCGAGGTCCTCCTGAAGAAGATGGACACAAACACGCCGTGCTGGGTGATTATGTTCCTGACCGTGAGGACCTGTGTTCTCTGAGGTGCTTGTGAGACTGAATCCGCACTCAGGATCTCATGTGTCTGAGGATGGGAAGACTTTTCCACGCATGTCACAATTACAGAAATGACAGCGTACGGGGCATCCGCTGCGTGCCAGGCGGTAACATCGAGTCTCTTAAGCAGGATGGGCAGTGAGGACAGGGAGAGCCCTTGCCTCCGCTTGAATTACTCAGTCTCTGCCTCTTCACATGGTTCGCATGCTGTGTGTCATTGCTGCCGAGCATCGGCTTTGCTGCCTTCCTCTCAAGGGTGTTTGGCGGGCCTGTCACTAACAAGTCACCTGCTGCCTCTGAGGCCTGTGTTTAAGCTTTGTTGGGGCAGGTTTGGAGGAGCCTTTAACCGGGGCCAGTTCAGACCCACGACTAGGGTGGGTCTCTTCTTGGCTCTCTCTTGCCCGTCGAAGATGTCCCATGAGGACTGTCCACTCCAAGGGTGAGAATGCACACAGCTAGCGCTGTATGGACTCTGAAACAATCCAGCCTACTGCTTCCAGAAATCACTCTGCTTCATCGTGTAGGGTTCCCCATTCGGTGTGTGTGTCCCGGTGCTCAAAACCAGAGGTGTTCCTCTCCAGACTGGTGCAGTGCCGTTTCTGCTGGGCCACCTGCTCTCTAGTGCATCTCCCGTTCTGATCCTATCCCCTTCACTTAGTGAGACACCATCATCTGCTTGGGCTCCCCTTCCTGCATGTGCTCGGGCTGCTCAGAGGCTCTAAGGGAAAGAGGAGGGCACAGCCCATGATCCAGTGTCTGCAACAGCTGTCCTGTGCATTTGTCCAGCTTTCTAGTTGCTTATTGTGGGAGGAAAGTCTGAGCTCAGTGTGGCCCAAAGTTGAAGTCCCTGCCTCCACACACTCCGAATCCTGCTTCTGCTCCACCCAGTGCTCGCAGGGCTGGGCTCATCGCTCCCGGCCACACTTCGAGGTGACCCCCAGCCTTCACTTCATGTCACTGTGCTTAGGAAGTGGGCCAGGGGATGGAAGGAATGCTCTTCGAAGCCATTCCTGGGCCAGCACAGCCAGTGTCCCTCAATCACACAGGGACGGAGGGAGAGACCGCAGAAATCTCCGTCCTGAAATCCGAATTAAATGGGTCACCGACCTAGCTTCCCCTCAGCTGGACTCTCAGACCAGCTGCTGTCCCAGCCTGGGTGGAAGAGCCAGCCTCTCCATCTTGCTTTCATCAACTGCACAAAGGAGCAGACCACACGAACACCTGGCAGGGCCTCTCCCCAAGGCCTTGGAAGGGACCCGGGCCTCCTGCTCACAGTAGCCTGGTCCACCTGCTCCAGACCCAGCAGGGCGGGCGTGCCTACATGGAGAGCTCCACGCCTGGGGGCCCGGGCCCCCCTCGAGTCTGCGGTCCGTGTTGCCTCTTCGGCGTCTCTTGCCTGCACTCTTCATCCAGTCCTTCTCAGATGTTGGCCAGAGGCTCATGCCTTCAGACGGCTCACATTTTGGCCTCCCCTGCCAATCTTTATCCTACGCTCATGAACTGATTTATGCAAAACAAACCCCGGGTTCTTCCTGTGGCCGGTGGTGTGCCCCCCAGAGTCTGGGCCTGCCAGCCTTCTCTCTGGCCTCTGGGCTGCCCTGGCCCGCCTGTGCACCCCTGTGCTGCTCCAGGTCCTTCTGGCCAGGTCTGTGGTGGCTCAGACTTCACCCCAGCGAGGCTGGGATGCACGGTGCTCTCCAGGGGCCTCCCTCCACCACTCCCTGCACTGGCACTGCGCTGGCTCCTATTGTTCCTACAATCCCGTCTTCTGGCTCCTTTTACCCCTACAGTGCCGTCTGTTGGCTCCTCTCACCCCTACAATCCTGTCTGCTGGCTCCTCTCACCCCTACAATCCTGTCTGCTGGCTCCTCTCACCCCTAGGATGCCTTCTTTCTGACACTGTCTGCATGTACTTGCTTACTCGTGGGTTATCGTGACTCTTGAGCTGTGGCCCAGACAGTGAGGAGCTCGTATGCTGTCTGGCCCTTGACCCCTGTGTATCGGAGATTTTAATGATCATTTGAGGATTTCTTCACAGTGTTTACCCAGAAGTGTAGCAGCTGTATTGAAGAGCACACAGCCCCACACGCGGCCCTTCAGGAACTGAGGGTGAGGGAGAGAGGCAGAGGCACGCAGGGGAGTGTGCTGGCTCTAGCCGGTGCTGCCTGTGGTGGGTCCCAGCCCGCTGCCATCTGGTAGCTGTGTGACTTTCAGAAGCCACTTACCTTAACCTCTTGGTGACTCATTTCTCCGTCTGTAAATTGGGCAAGGAGACCGCCAACGTAAGAATTGCAGTGAGGATTCCATGAGTTTCTTTATGGAGAGCCATGGAAAGCCTGCTGCACCTTCACTGTCCTCTGCCCACAGCGGTTCTAACTCCACACTCTACCCCTCTTCTAACGTTTCTGAGCAGGTTAGGGTGCAGGTAGTCCTAGGTGGAGGCTCAAGCCCTGGGTCCAGGGAGCCTGATGCCTGTTTGATGCTGGCTGGGGGTGGGAGCAGGTTGCTGGCTTTCTGTGCCCTGCACCAAGGCTGCAGGGAGCTGGGCGCTGCACGAAGTCAGGGCCCATGCGGACCCTGCCTTGGGGCTGGTGCCTGGATGTACCGTCAGAAGGCGCCTGGGGAAGGGCCGCTGGGGGCTCCAGAGAAGAAGGTGGCCAGTGGGCCTGGCAGAGCTGGGACAGCCCAGACCCTGAGGGACCCCATGGGTGCCCGAGGGAGTGCACCACAGCCGTTAGGAAGGCTGGCCCCACTGGGCTGCCGCAGCTCCTTCCTTAGTAGCACGATGGCCCCTGTCTACCTGGTATTGCCTGCTTCCCTGCGGCCTACTTCATGAATTCCTGCTCCTGCCAACTCTCCCTGCTTCATTTCACTGTGCTGCTCTTTTCCAAATGTCTAGGGTTGAATACAACCCATTTCTGTTCACAAATTTCTTTTTCTGCTTTTTAAAATATGCTTTTAAACTATTCCTGCACTTCTAAGTGATGGCTCGGTGGGGCCATGCTCCAGTTTTCATGGGAGATCCTCTCACTGTCATTTATTTCTGAGATGTTTGTAATGTTCTCAGGACGTCTTCTGACTCTAAATCACGAAGGAGTGTGATCTGTTCCCAAGCAGGCTGAAGGCCGGCCGTACATTTGGATCTGAGCTATCTTTGCATTCCCCTATGGTCACTCAGCATGTGCTAGTTGCTGTTCTTTGAAATTTGTGACCAAATTGTGGTGAAATTTTGTAAATATACCATGTACTTCTCGTAAGAACATATGTTCTTCACTTCTAGGTGCAGGCCTGTATCTCTAGCTGCTCACCAATCATTTTCTGACGCGAGATTTCTTCAAGCAGACCCTGGCTCTGGACCCTTCTCACACTGGAGCCTAGGGTCCCATTTTCTGCTCACCCTGTCCCCGCCCATTGGCCTGCCACCCCCCATGGAAGCAGGGCCAGTAGATCAGGGGCGGCCGTAGGTCAGCAGGGAGGGGAAGAGGGGCCTGCAAATGCTTTGGTTATGTCTGGCTCACCTATCTGGCGACACTGGGCAATGGTTGTTTGGACAAAGTCCTTGATTTTCTTGTACTTCTGCAAAAAAGTCTCCAAGAACAGGGCAGCCTCTTGCACAGTAACTCCAAGGCAAGCAGCAAGCCGCTCTTTCCCTGTGTGGACAGAAATGCTCAAGATCAGGGGCCAGCTCACACCTGCAGGGACCAGCAGGCAAGCTGCTAGGCAGCAGCCACCACACGCAGAAGTGAGCCTGCAGAAGGGCCCTTGGAAGACACTGTGAGTTCGGGGCCCACTGGCCCCACTTGTCTCTTCTGATCAGTCAGGATGGGGTTGGCTCTGGCTTTCTGGCTGGGGTGCCCTTCGCCTAGACTGGTAACAGTTAGACATCTATTCACTCACCGATATTGGCCGAGTGGTTGGCAGGCAGGTGGGTAAAACCGTGAGTAATGTCTCTCAGCCTGTCCAGAGGGAAAGCTGACTCCAGAACTGGGCAACACTGGAGAAAGGCCCAGAGGAAAAGAGGAAGGGAAAGTTTCATTGTCAAATTGTGAGAAAATGGACTGGAGCTCGCATCCCTTGAAATCTTCATTTTGAGACCAACGCTTCTGGTCCAGAACAGTATTTGTTTCCTGGAGGATGCAGGTGTTCTTGTGAGGTTTTTTAGAGCAGGATCTCTGGTCAGGACAGCACCCTGAGTCCTAGCCCAGCCTGCAGGGAGAAGATGCTGAGGCCACAAAGACCTGGGTCTGAGTCCAGCTCTGTCATCCATGGGTGGCTCCGTGTGGCCATGGGGAAGTTACAAGACCTGCGAACAATCCTGTTTCTTCACCTATGACTCAAGAACACTAGTCCTTACCTCAGAGGTTGTTAAGGGGATACCTCTGAAGGGACTGACTGAGCTCAGATCCAATCTTCTCTTTAGCCTGAGATGGCTGATGCTTCCAGGAGTCTGGACAAAAACTGTTCCCATCTTGGGAGAGTGAAGGGGCAGATGTTTGTTTCCATTGCTTGGCTAGGGAGAGTGGGAAAGGCTGTGCTCCCCAGAGTCTCTCCTGGCAAAGAGAGCTCTTGGAGCCCTCTGTCCTTGTTCTCGCCAAGCTTGCCAAATTATCCCATGTCACTCGGACAGAAACAAAAAAACTCCAATTTCTCTATTAGGGCTTAATTAAAGACCGTGTGATAGCTTCATGAATGCAGACGACTGAAATGATGTCTCTAAGTCTTTGTTTCTAGGACATTCCAATCCCTGCCCCTCTGCTACATCACTCTAGTGGAAACCTCCACTGGCTTTCAGAAAGGAATCAGATGGTGGTTAGACCCCTCTGGCCCATCTGGCTAAGTGGAGCCCTGAGTCTTCTCAGCTAAGTCCTTTCTCAAGTCTAATCTACTGGTAAGCTGAATCAGTGTTTTATTTTCGACACTAGTTCTCAGTTTTAGAATTTCCGTTTGGTTCTTTCTATTTTCTGAGATTTTTTTAAAAATTTTTTTTTTTTTAAGATTTTATTTATTTATTTGACACAGAGAGATCACAAGTAGGCAGAGAGGCAGGCAGAGAGAGTGAGAGGGAAGCAGGCTCCCCGCTGAGCAGAGAGCCCGATGTGGGACTCGATCCCAGGACCCTGGGATCATGACCTGAGCCAAAGGCAGAGGCTTTAACCCACTGAGCCACCCAGGCACCCCCTGAGATTTCCTTTTATTTTCATTCATTAGGGGCATGTTTTCCTTTATCTCCTTCGGCATAGTTGTAATAATGGCTTTAAAATCCTTGTCTGCTCATTTCAATATCTGGGTCATCTCAGAATTTGCTTCTATCATGGCCTTTTCTTTTGAGTGTGGGTCAAATTATCCTATTTCTTCCTATGTGTAGTAATTTTGGATTAAATTCTAGATATTGTGAATGAAATATTGTGGACACTCTGATGGATTCTTTTATTTTTTATTTTTTTAAGGAGTATTGATTTTTTTTTAAAGGAGGGAGTTAATGTGGCTGAAGTCAAACTTTGAACTCTGCCCCTCTGCAGTGGGAAGCAGCTGAAATCTCAGAACAGTCCCTTTAGCCTTAGCTGGGCTAAGTCGGAAGCCTGCCCAGGGGTCAGCCAAAGGTTTGGGCAGAGTTCATACCCAGAATCTGGTGTTCTTTGGCTCCTTTGGCTTTCTTTTTTCTGGAATTTCTCCCTCACTTTCCAGATTCTCTGGTTGCTTCAAACTCTGTCTTCTGTTTCCTCAGGGAAGTGAGACTATGCATTTCTGTTGGAGGGTTAGCTACCCAGCACACTGACTGAGGCCTGTCTTCGGTGAGGAGCTATAAAAAGGGGAACTCAGCCTGAACCATTCCTCCTGAAAGTCACTTTTCAGGACTTTTCTGGAGTTTTTTTATTATATATTTTTCCATAATTTATAGTTGAAACCTGTGGGAGAGGAGTCTGCTGGGGCCTACTTGGCCATTACACATGTCACACTCCTCCTTCTCAGTATGTGTGGCCCAGAAAGGATTCCTTTGCTGTATTAGGTAGAGATGTTGGGAGATCTGAAGGGCAGCGAGTGGCTGAGGCCCTGTACTTGAAAAAGGCTGTTTACCAGAGGAACAAATAATGCAGCAACTGCTAAAGAAGAAGACAGAGCCTGGGAAAGAGATGGAGGGCCCAGCCAGTTCTCTGATCCCTGTTCCCACGCCCTCCCCCTGGGCCTGTCACACTCAGAGACCCCCAGGCAGGATGGCCATTGATGCCATGTGGGCTTGTGTTCCATGCTTCACGGAGACTGGTCCCTTTCACACAACTGTCCTCCGTGCTTTGGTTCACATGTTGGGGTTTTTGAGTTGTAATCGCAGACAGGCTTGTCCCCCTGAAAGCAAGCGTCCCCTGGGGGCAGCAGCAGCATTCCTCAGCTCTGAAATCCTAGATGGACGCGCCATGGGCCTCGCCCCACAGACAGCTGATTACACCTTACACCAGAGGCTGTTGTGTTGCAACGTTAGCTTCAGGAAGATGATTTCCACTCCCTTTTCTCCAAGTGTTCTTTTGTCCCTTGCATGATTGCTAATAGTTTCTCCTTGTCTGCAGCTCTGGGGCCTCATGAGCGCAGGGCACACGGTGGCCTCCGGGGGGCCGGCTGGTCTGACCAGAGCAGACCCAACTAACTCTCTGTGTCCTTCCAAACTGGCAGCCTGGCCCGCCTCTCCCAGCCCTCCTTGGCACCAGTGATTCTGGGGCACGTGCACTAGTCACTCAGTGCCATCCTCCTGGGCCCACTTGCACATCTCTGGTGACAAACATCAGCCTCTGGGAGCAGGGGGTGCCTGCTGACTGAATGTGATTGGACGTGGAGGCAAACTTAAACGCTGAACACCTTGAGGAGAATCAAGGGGTAAGCGGACTCCAGGAGCAGGGAGAGCTCAGAGCAAGACTGGAGGAGTCAGGAGGGGTCTCCTGGAGGCTGTGCATCTGGATGGGCTCAGAGGGGTCGTGAGCAGGACAGGGCTAGGGTGCACTGTTAGCTGGCAGGTGGCTGAGGGAGGGGCAGTGAGCCAGCAGGTCCCCCTTTGCGTGAGATCCCTGGGGAACTGTGGCTCTGTGCTCACCACAATTCTGGAAGGGATGGCCCTCCTGGCAGAATCTGGGGCAGTTGTGGGGACCAGGATGTCCTGCCCGTGGGCTGCAGTGGGGCTGCCCAGATGTGAAGTCCCTCTGGAGCACCTTCTCTGCTTGCGTCACAGTCCTGCTTCTCCTCAGCTGTCTTTCACTGTGGTCCTCATGCCGATCATGCTGACCAAGCCGGTGCCCCCAGCATTGGGAGCAGCAGCTTCCAGACCCCCCGTGAAAACACATCATTGCAACCATGAAAGCCAGCTGGTGGGAAGCATCTGGGCTGCATTTCCAGAGGGCTCCCAGCAGACCAGGAGACCTGATGGGTTCTTCTGTGGGGAGGACAACCCAGCCCTGTGCAGACAGCAGCAGAGGCACGGCAGTCTCCTCTTGAGCGGGCCGGTGACAGCCAGAATAGCAGAAACAGAGGCTCAGGGTGGGAACACTGTCACCATCCGGGCTAAAAGCAGCCAAATTACTCTTTTCACCAACATCACGGCTAATGACTCACTGCTTATTTACCAAGTGGAGCTCTTTCCCCTCCAGCAAAAAATAGAGTGCATGGTCCAGAAGGTGCCGAACTGGTGTTGGGTGCAACCTGCCGTTGGCATGAAGCTCCGCTGAGGGCCCTGTGTGCTCCTGCCCCCGTGAGCACCCAGCCAAGGTGGAGCCCCCCCATGCCACCCCTTCCCTTCCCCGCACATGGATGCCTGTCACCTGGTGCCCAGTCTGGGTGCCAGTGTGGTGGCTGAGGCCAAAGATGAGAGCTGGCTGGTGCCAGGCACCAGTGCAAGGAGCCAGCATCTCCCCGACTGGGAGGTGACTGGGGCACGGAGGTGGAAGGCCCTCCAGAAGGTCACCAACCTCGGAGGAACAGACTTAGGACACCAGCCTGGGCTGCCTGTCAGGAAGTGGAGGAAACATTCTGCCCGCAGAGCCTGGATCGAGGACTCGAGGCACCGGGATCTAATATAACTGGGCGGCAGGCTGCCCTCCCCCACCCCCAACCTCCGACAGTGATCCAGAAGGTTCTGGAGCACCGCAGAGGGAGGCCGACCTGAGGAGCCAGACTGAGCGAGTCTGAGTCACCCTGCTCTCACCCACTGAGTTCAAGTCTTTCAAAGTTTCTTAGCCTGTTTCCCAAAAACTGTACACAGAACGAATGCACAAGTTGGGGCAAAAGACTACGCAGTTCATTAGTTTATGCAGTATTTATGGTGTGCCTGCTGTGTGCCTGCTATATGCCTGGCCACGGGCAGAGCCAGAAGAGCTCCTGCTTCACGGTGCTCCTCGGGCTGGGAGAATGCGCAGTGCTCCAGGAGAAGCAGGGCGCTTCATGGAGGAGGAGGGTGAGACAGGCGCTGCACAGGGCTGGGGACCCAAGCTTGGAAAGGGGTGTGCGGCAGAAAGACTCTTGAGTGGCCTCCGTGGTCCTGCCTCCTGGTCTTCACGCCCTCAAGTGACCCTCCCCTGGGGGGTGGACAGACCTGCATCTGAGCAGCGGCACAGTGACGGTCACATGGACTTGGGACCACTAGGAAGCATGCAGCACTGTGGGGCCGGCTCTGAAGAACACAGGCAGTGGCTCTGCCTACACTGGGGGCCCCTCGCGGCAAGGACTGAGGGCTGCTAACGTGCTCCCTGGTGGAGCTGCCCGAGAGACCATGGCCCCTGATACCCACTGATGTCGGGTGACTATGAGTGTGTTATCTGGAAATGGATCGCTGATACAGCAGTCAGGGACGGCCAAGAAGGGGACAGCAGAGCCAAGAGGAAGGTGTGAGGGTGAGCTCTGTGGACGGGGGTCCAGCAGAGGAAGCAGTGTGCAGGGCCTGGGCTGGGAGCCAGGCTGGGTGGCGGGAGGCACGTTCCAGACCCGTTGTACGCAAGTCACTCAAGCCCCGGCACCACGGTCACATTGCCGAAGTACAAGGTGGGTCTGATAGATAATCGACAACATGTCTGCCCCGATGTTCTTGCACTGGAAGCTGATCCCCTTTTGCTGGCTTTCCTTAAATGAACAAAGGGTCTCTGTGGCAGGGAGATGAATTCTGCTCTCGGTGACTTTGCAAGAGCCTTGTTGCCCAGACAGGACTGATCTAAAGAAGGTGGTTGGCACAGGCCAGCCAACAGCCAGATGGACCCTTCCTTCAGGAGGGATGGTTGGCCCACAGCCCCTTTTCATCCTCTCCCTTGTTGTCCTGAGGGGACGTGATATCTCACTGGCTCAGCATGATGTAGAGGGAGAAAACAGTTTAAACAGAATTTACGAAGCCATGGTCAGGAGGTTGGAGGGAGGGGAAGGGACGGTGGGAGGGAGCTGAAGGCCAGCTCTGCCTCAGGTCCTGGGTGGTGGGGTGGAGGTCAGGGTCAGGATGAGGTAGCATCTCACAGCCCAGAAATGGCCCCCCAGCACAGCTGTATCAGGTAGGGGCAGGGCTACACCCTCGGGCTCCGGCCCTGTCCTGTCCCGCCCAGCTGGGCAACCATGGTCTCCATTCACTTCTGTGCCTCTGTTCTCTCAACCAGCGGGACACTCAGGGAGCTGATGGCTGTCAGTAGTCTGACTGGTTTCTAGTGCATCCCAGATGTCCTCAGGCTTTTGTAAAAGACACTCAGAAACTCACAAAAGTGAGCTATGGGGCTCAAGAACGATCTCTCTAAAGGCACAGCCACATTCAAACACAGACATGGGATAAGAGCCAGCTCCATCTGGCCTACAGGTGACACCGAGACTGGCCTGCAGCCTACCTGCTCCATAGACCACTGAGTACACCACCTTCTTGGTCTGCTCTCTGTCTGCATGCGTCACTCGCTCTGGGGGAATGTCCTTCCTGCGTGGAAACATGGCATGTGGTCAGGCCCATCAGTGTCATGTCTTCAGAGGAGGCCAAGCTTCACACCACCCACCAGCTCTTTCTCTGCAGGCCCTTAATAACCATTTCAAACCTGTCCATAGGGAGGGGGTCCAACACCTGCGCCTCTGCTCACGGGTTCTCCGCACAGAGGCTGACTTGGAGGCCTAGCGGGTGCAAGCTGGCCACACTCCCACGTGTCGCACACCAAAAACAAAAAGTGCTTTCAACCAAGGGAGTACAACCCAACCTGAGGAAAGCCTACGCCCAATGCTGGGGTGCCTGGGCCCAGGAGCCCTGAGGATGCCGCTGGGGGCCGAGAAGGCTAGAGGGGCAGCCTCAGCCTTGCCTTGCAGAGATGGAGGGGCAGGTGGGTGAGCCCGCCCTGAGGCTGTAGCTCTCAGCTCCTGAAGGCGTGGTCTGCAGAGGGTAGCGCCAGATGTGGCAGCCGCCGGAGGGCTGCTAGGTACCCGGAGCTTCTCCTTCCTGCCGACCACATGCATGCAGCCGTGTGGCTCAGGGGCACAGGATTGATGACTGAGTGGGCACTTCAGATCCAGGAGGGAAACAGACAAGGAAAAGGGAATCTGTCCCAATCTTTGTGGTTCGCTCATCTCTGGGCCGTGAGCAGCGCTGCCAGAGCCTCCACTTCCGGCAGGCACTGGGCCTAGACATAGCCCTGAGTGAGGCTGGTGTCTTCTTGGGCCTTCTCCCTGTGTGTGAGCTGCCCCCAGGTGTGTGCTGCTCTCTCAACCTCCTGCTGGACACAGGCGGCTTCAAGGGGCCAGGGAGGTTTTTTTGTTTTTTTTTTTTTAAAGATTTATTTATTTACTCTGGAGAGAGAGGGAGAGAAAGAGAGTGTGTGTGCATGAGTGGGATGGGCAGAGGGAGAGGGAGACACGATCTCCAGCAGACTCCCCATTGAGTGTGGAGCCCGATGTGGGGTTCGATCCCACGACCCAGAAATCACGACCTGAGCTGAAATCAAGAGTCAGATGCTCCACCGACGGGGCCGCCCAGCACCTGGTCCCCCAGAAGCTTTCCCCAGCTGTTCCCCTGCAAACTTTCTGCGCCTGGGTATCTGCCTTGCCTGTCATCCCACGCCGCAAACGGTTTCATGCCATCCACCTCACGGTGACTTCCCGTAGCGCCCCAGCTTGTCTGTCCCAAGGGAATTCTGAGTTAGGAGAAACTGTGCCCGTTGTCAGTCCTTTGGGCAGTCTCCAGGTTTGAACAGACTAGATGCAGAGCTCTGCACATAAGGGCTCTGAAAGCAGGCCCTGGGCCCTGCATGGTGGTGTGCTAAGGGCAAAGGCCACAGAGCTCTCCCACAGCCTGCAGTTGCTTTTTTCTTGTCAATGGTGGACTGCTTTCCAGAGTCCTGACAAAGTTGGTTCTGGCAGCGTTTGTTGATTTGTTGATGTTTCTGCTGGGTGGACAGACCCTCAGGGACGCCCACTTCACCATGTTCACTGGCGTCCGAGAGTTTGCTAATTTTTACCACGTGATTTCTAAGTACCAATGTATCCTTTGTGGTGTTTCCACTGTGTTAAGATATTTTGCCCACTTGTTTATCTCACCCTTGAGCTTGATATCATTAACTGCTTTATTTAGATATGAAGCAAAAAGCCAACATGCATTCATGCTCAGGACAAAAATATGTCGACTCCTAGGTTACCGTCTCTCCTCCCTCCCTTTATTTGGGAAATCCTACAGGTGCTCCAAGCCCGCTTAGCAAAGACACTGCTGAAAAACTTGCAGGGGCTGGCTTTCCTTGTTTCTTGCCCAGGGCCATCTGTGAAAAGGGGTCAGACAGACCTTTTGTTGGCAGCTGCGGGGAGGGAAGGAGTGAGCGTTTTAGAGCAGGGCAACCACAACCAAGCACGTGGGCCACCTGTCCTTAGTGCTGTCCAGAGTCAAGTGTTGTCTGACAAAGCAGCATTAAACTCTCCTGGAACCTGCTTCTTCCCAAAGTGTGATAAGATCCAAACAGCATAATCAATCAATAGGTATTACAGACACATATCGAAACCATGCTCTGATGATAGAGAAAATACTTTCTTCCTGAGTACATACAGCACATTCACAATAACCCATCATACATTAGGACACACAGAAAACATCAAAAGTTTGCACAAAGCAGAAATATTAAAATAACATTCTGATCACAGTGCAAGACAACTAAAAGTTAAAACCCAAGCACCCCCTCCACACACACACAAAACAGAACAAAACAAAAAAAAAAAACCCCAAACCAAACCCCATCTTCCTAGAAATAAAACAAAAACACTTCTTTCAGACAACTTTTGGGTGAAGAAAAATACAAACAGAAATTATGTTAACTTCTACTGAAAACACTGCATGTCAGACCCAGTGGATTACATTTAAAGCAGTGAGGAAATTTCATAACCTTAAGCACTTATATTAATAATAACAAAAGAACAAAAGTACAGTTGGCCCTTGAACAACACTGGGGCTAGGGATGCCAATCCCCTGCACAGTCAAAAATCCATGTTTAACTTCTGACCCACTCCCAACCTTGACTACTAATAGTCTCTTGTTGACAGGAAGCCTTACCCATGACCAATCAACACATAGTCCTCATGTTATATGTATCATATACTATATTTTTACAATAGAGTAGGTCACGGGAAAAATGTTATTAAGAAAATCATAAGGAGGGGGTTCCTGGGTGGCTCAGTGGGTTAAAGCCTCTGCCTTTGGCTCAGGTCATGATCCCAGGGTTCTAGGATCGAGCCCCGCATCGGGCTCTCTGCTCAGTGGGGAGCCTGCTTCCTTCTCTCTCTCTGCCTGCTTCTCTGCCTACTCGTGATCTCTGTCAAATGAATATATAAAATCTTAAAAAAAAATAATAAGGAAGAAAAAATACACCTACAGTACTGTCCTGAAGCAAAAAAATCCTCATGTAAGTGGACCCATGCAGTTCATACCTGTGTTGTTCAAAAGCCAACTGTACACCAACTAAGTTTTTAATTCAAAAAACAAGAAAAAGAACAACAAAGCAAATGAATAGAACATACAGGAGGGAAATAATAAAGCTAGAATAAAGATGGGAACGGAAACTGATCAAGTAGAGAATAGCAAAACACTAGATCAAATTAATGAATGAAAATCCTGGTTCCTGTAAAAAATAAAATAAACCATTAATTGGTTTAATCAAAAGGGAACAAGCACAGATATACAAAGTACGAAACAATAAGGGAAGGTAACTATAGATATGCAAGAAGTTAAAAAAATCTTAAAAAGTTATTTTGCAGAACTGTATGCAAATAAATTAAAAAATTTAGTTTGGGGGTGGAGTCTTTTGGGTTTTCCATATAAAGTATCATGTCACCTGCGAAGAGAGAGAGTTTGAGTTCTTCACTGCCAATTTATTTCTCTTTGTTGTCTGATTGCTGTTGCTAGAATTCATATAGCAATTCAGTAATGTGGCAGGATACAAAGTCAATGTACAGAAATCAGTTGCTTTCTTATACACTAACAATGAAAACACAGAAAGGGAAATTAGAGAATTGATTCTATTTACTATAGCACCAAGAACCATAAGATACCTGGGAATAAACCTAACCAAAGAGGTAAAGGATCTATACGCGAGGAACTATAGAACACTCATGAAAGAAATCGAAGAAGACACAAAAAGATAGAAGACCATTCCATGCTCTTGGATCGGAAGAATAAACATTGTTAAAATGTCTATACTGCCTAGAACAATCTATACTTTTAATGCCATTCTGATCAAAATTCCACCGGTATTTTTCAAAGAGCTGGAGCAAATAATCCTAAAATTTGTATGGAATCAGAAGAGACCCTGAATTGCTAAGGAAATGTTGAAAAAGAAAAACAAAACTGGCGGCATCACGTTGCCTGATTTCAAGCTTTACTACAAAGCTGTGATCACCAAGACAGCATGGAACTGGCATAAAAACAGACACATAGACCAGTGGAACAGAGTAGAGAGCCCAGATATGGACCCTCAACTCTATGTTCAAATAATCTTCGACAAAGCAGGAAAAAATATACAGTGGAAACAAGATAGTCTTTTCAATAAATGGTGCTGGGAAAATTAGACAGCTATATGTAGAAGAATGAAACTTGACCATTCTCTTACACCGTGCACAAAGATAAATTCAAAATGGCTAAAAGACCTCAACATCAGAAAGGAATCCATCAGAATCATAGAGAACATAGGCAGTAACCTCTTCGATATCAACCACAGCAACTTCTTTCAAGATATGTCTCCAAAGGCAAAGGAAGCAAAAGCGAAAATGAACTTTTGGGACTTCATCAAGATCAAAACCTTCTGCACAGCAAAGGAAACATTCAACAAAACAAAGAGGCAACCCACGGAATGGGAGAAGATATTTGCAAATGACAGTACAGACAAAAGGCTGATATCCAGGATCTATAAAGAACTTCTCAAACTCAACACACACAAAACAGATAATCATGTCCAAAAATGGGCAGAAGACATGAACAGACAATTCTCCAATGAAGACATACAAATGGCTATCAGACACATGAAAAAATGTTCATCATCACTAGCTATCAGGGAGATTCAAATTAAAACCACATTGAGATACCACCTTACACCAGTTAGAATGGCCAAAATTAGCAAGACAGGAAACAATGTGTGTTGGAGAGGATATGGAGAAAGGAGAACCCTCTCACACTATTGGTTGGAATGCAAGTTGGTGCAGCCAATTTGGAGAACAGTGTGGAGATTCCTTAAGAAATTAAAAATAGAGCTTCCCTATGACCCTGCAATTGCACTACAAGGTATTTACCCCAAAGATATAGATGTAGTGAAAAGAAGGGCCATCTGTACCCCAATGTTCATAGCAGTAATGGCCATGA
>PISX010000595.1:43346-261492 GCA_004024625.1 Mellivora capensis
AAGATGCCCTTCAACGGACGAATGGATAAGGAAGATGTGGTCCATATACACTATGGAGTATTATGCCTCCATCAGAAAGGATGAATACCCAACTTTTGTAGCAACATGGACGGGACTGGAAGAGATTATGCTGAGTGAAATAAGTCAAGCAGAGAGAGTCAATTATCATATGGTTTCACTTATTTGTGGAGCATAAGAAATAACATGGAGGACATGGGGAGATGGAGAGGAGAAGGGAGTTGAGGGAAATTGGAAGGGGAGGTGAGCCATGAGAGACTATGGACTCTGAAAAACAATCTGAGGGTTTTGAAGGGGCAGGGGGAGGAAGTTGGGGGAGACTGATGGTGGGTATTATGGAGGGCACGTATTGCATGGAGCACTGGGTGTGGTGCGTAAACAATGAATTCTGTTACACTGAAAAGAAATTAAATAAAAAAATAAAAAATTTAGGTTCACATGGACATTTTTTAACAAAACACAGTTAAAAAAATTGGTTCCAGTAGAGACAAAAGTTAAACAGATCAGGGGAAAATGTCTGTTTAGAAGACATTTAAGAATAAAGAAGAAACAGAAAATCATTAAGGAACTAACCCACAAAACCCTCCAGTCCCAGATAGTTTCAAAGGGGAATTCTGTCAAACCTCAGAGACCAGAGAGACCCCATGCTGTCCAAATTGAGTCAGTGTATCTAAAATGAAGGAAAAAATGTATTTTATTAAGTGTGTATAACAGTTATACCAAACCACGATAGAGTTTAACAAAGGAAAATGACAGACCCTATCTCCCATGAATACTGATTGATGTAGTAATCCTAAATAGAATACTGGCAAATGGAGTCCAACCCTATATTAAGAAAATAGTACTCATGGCCCAAAATAGTTTATACCAGGAAAGCAAGGTTGGTGCAATGTTAGGCTATCTATTAACATAATTCACCACATTAATGGAACTAAGGAGCAAATTACATGATTATCTATATATTGTTGAAAAAATTCTTGAATTTTTTGATTGTTGAAAAAAATCCTCTGACAAAATTCAACACACACTCTTAATAAAAACTCTTGGAAAAATAGGAATACTTGGATACTTCCTTAAAATTATAAAACATACACCCCAATCCTAAAGCTGGCATCTCACTATATGGGGGAAACACCAGAAACATTCTTACTAAGATCAGAAGCAAGGCAAGGGTGGTCACTGCCTCCAATACCATTTAACATTGTTCTGGAAGTATTAGCCAAATCATCATAGGCATAAGAATTGGAAAATTTGAAGAAACCTATCTCTAGTCGCAGATGACAAGGTAGTATTCTGGAAATCCCTAGAGAATCAATGATAAAATAATTCATAAAGTAGCAGGAAATAAAATTAGCATAGCAAAGCAATAGCCCTCATGTACTTCAATAATCACAGAATGAAGACACAATGGAAGGGAGGACTTCATTTACAACTCCAATGAAAAAGATAAAATACTTAGGAATAAACAACAAGAAATGTGTCACACCTATATAAACACCTTTAAAGCTTCCTGAAAGTCACAAAAGTAGACGAGATTGAATGGAAAGGCATCTCTTATTCTTTTTTCTTTTTTAAAGATCTTATTTATTTGACAGAGAGAGATCACAAGTAGGCAGAGAGGCAGGCAGAGAGAGAAACAGGAGGAGAGAGAGAGAGACAGGCTCCCCACTGAGCAGAGAGCCTGATGCAGGGCTTGATCCCAGGACCCTGAGACCATGACCTGAGCCAAAGGCAGAAGCTTAACCCACTGAACCACCCAGGCACCCCAGGAATCCCTTGTTCTTGAATGAAATGTTGCAACATCATCAGGAAGTCAGCTCTCCCTACGGTCATTTGTGTATTTAAAGCGATCTCAATAAAAATGCCAATAAGCTTTTCCCTGGGACTAGATGCTAACGTTTATGCGGGCTAGAAAGGCTCACAAACAGGAGAGCCACCCAGACATTAAGATGGGCAGCAAGCTCTGTACAGTGCGGGAGGTGTGTGAACAGCCTGAGTACCAGAGTAGGACAGAGAGCTCAAGGCCAGACTCGATGACCACCTGCAAAAATCCCCTGGAGCAAAGACGGGCTTCTTGGTAGACAGTTCTGGGACAGCTGAAGAGCCGTTTGGAGAAGGGCTCCAGAAAACACGGCAGGTTTCTCTGTCTCCTGGGTGTAGGGAAAGGCTTTCTAACCGAGACTTTGAGTCTGGATGCAGAGAAAGGAAGGGTGGTTAGACCACCACTGCCACAGCCACCATTCCTAACCCCACATCTTCTGCGTGGCATAAGATACCGTAAGTGAAGAGAAAAGACAAACAACAAACTAGGAGAAAATATTTGTAACATGGATCAGAGACGAAGGACTAACACCCTAACGAACCCAACATTCCTATGAAAGAAGGATGAAAATGCCCGAGAGACAAAAGCCAAGTTCAGTGTGTGGATTTCCGCTGGCCGTGGTGGGGCATGGCCCCCACTCCTGGAAACTCAGAGGGATTCTGTTCTTGCATCTGCTTGTTGGGTGACAGGGTAGTGAGCCACTGCCATACTCCACCAAACCCAGGTCAGCTGCCCCTTCGGGGTGCAGGAGAAGTGTGTGAAGGGGCTTAATACAAAGTAAGATGACTGACAAAGTAAGATGACAGCCAGAGATGCAGGCTGAAGGCTAGCTTGTGAATGGAGGTTGGTGTGGCCAGCAGAGAGAGTGGGGTCTCCTCATGTTTCCTTTTATTAGTTTCCAAAAATTAATTTATTCAAGTATAGTTAGTGTGATAAATTGCACCCATTTTAAGTGTACAGTCCAATGACTTTTAAAAAATGCATACACCTGTATCACCACCAGCACAGTCAAGATACAGAACATTTCTATCATCGAAAAACGTTGCCTCGTGTCCTCTGAAGTCAAACCATCCCCAATTCTGCAGCCCCAAGGGGGTACAGATCCAGTTATGGCCATTGTAGATGAGATCTACCTTCCATCTTATATAAATGGAAGCATATGGTACATACGCTTTTGTGTTTGGCTTCTTTCACTCAGCTTAATATAGTTTAAAAATTTTTATTATTGAAGAATAGTTGACATGTAATGTAATAATGTAATGTAATGTTAGTTTTAGATAGCAATTCAACAAGTCCATGCATCACACAGTGCCCACCGCAGTAAGGGGAGTCCCCATCTGTCACCAATGTTATTACAATGCCATTGACTATATTCCCTGTGCTGTACTTTTCATCTCGTGACTTATTTATTTATTTATTTATTTTTAAAAATTTACTTATTTGTCAGAGAGAGAGCGAGCACAGGCAGACAGAGAGGCAGGAAGAGGCAGAGGGAGAAGCAGGCTCCCCGCCAAGCAAGGAGCCCGATGTGGGACTCGATCCCAGGATGCTGGGATCATGACCTGAGCCGAAGGCAGCCGCTTAACCAACTGAGCCACCCAGGCATCCCATCGTGACTTATTTATTTTATAACTGGAAGTTACTACCTCTCGATCCCACTCACCTGTTTCATGCATCCTCCCATCCATAGCCCGTCTGGCTGCTACCAGTTTGTTCTCTACTTATGAGTGTCTCTAGTTTTTGTTTGTTTGTTTGTTGGTTGGTTGGTTCATTTGTTTTGTTTTTAGATTCCACATAAAAGTGAAATCATATGATATTTATCTTCTCTGACTTATTTCATTTAACTTAATACCCTCTGGGTCCCTCTATGTTGTCACGAATGGCAAATTTCATTCTTTTTTATGTTTGAGTAATATTCCAGGATATATATATATATATATATATATATATATATATATATATATATATTATATGCCACATATTTATGCATTCATCCACTGATGGACAGCTTGGGAAGTAGCTGTACCTTTGCTATTGTAAATAAGGCTGCAATGAGCAGAGAGGTGCATTGTCTTCAAATTAGTTTTTTCCTTTTGTTTTGTAAATATTAGGAGTAGAATTACCAGATCATGTGGCATTTCTATTTTTAATTTTTTGAGGAATCTCCATACTGTTTTCCACAGTAGCTGCATCAGTTTGTATTCCCACCAATAGTGCACGAGGGTTACCCCTTCTCCACATCCTCACCAACACCTGTTGTTTCTTGTCTTTTTGATTCTAGCCGTTCTGACAGGTGGGACATGATATCTCATTGTGGTTCTGATTTGCATTTCCCTGACGATGAGTGATGTTGAACATCTTTTCATGTATCTGTTGGCCATCTGCATGTCTTCTTTGGAAAAATGTCTATTCAGGTCCTCTGCCTATTTAAAAAAAATGGATTTTTATTGTTATTTTTGGGTACTGAGTCGTATAACTTCCTTTAAATTGTGGATAGCAACCCCTTATCAGATATATCATTTGCAAATATTTTCTTCCATTCAGTAGGTTGCCCTTTCGTTTTGTTGGTGGTTTCCTTTCCTGCACAAAGGCTTTTTATTTTGATGTAGTCCCAATAGTTTATTTTTGCTTTTTTTCCCTTGCTTCAGGAGGCATATCCATAAATATGTTGCTAAGGCTGGTGTCCAAGAGATTACTGACTGTGTTTTCTTTTAGAGGTTTTATGACTTTAGGTCTCGCATTTAGGTCTTTAATCCATTTTGTATTTATGCTTGTGTATTGTGTAGGAAAGTGGTCCAGTTTCATTTTTATGCATGTGCCTGTCCAGTTCTCCAAACACTATTTGTTGAAGAGGCTGTCTTTTTCCCATTGCATATTCTTGCCTCCTTTGTTGCAGATTAATCAACCATATAAGCATGGGTTTATTTCTGGGCTCTCTATCCCATTCCATTAATTGATGTGTCTATTTCTGTGCCAGCTAGCATAATATTTTTGAGACTTCCATTGCTGTGTATATCCTCAGTTCGTTTCTTTTCCTTGCTGAGAGTTTTCCATGGACACAATTAGTGTATCAATCCTCTGTTGATAGACATGAATTTTTCCAAGTTAGGACTACTGTGAATACAGCTAGAAGGAACTTTGACACAAGTCTTTGTTTACATGTGTATGTTGATTTCTCATGGATAAATACCTAAGAGTGGAATTGCTGGCTTGTACGCTACATGTGTGTTTACCTTAATAAGAAAAGGATTATTTTTTCCCAAATGGTTGACAATTTTACACTCCCAGCTGCTCCGTATGAGCGTTGTTGTTGCTTCACATCATTGCCAACAGTGATTATTAGTCTTTTTAGTTTTAGCCGTTCTTGTGGATATGGAGAGGTATCTAATTGTTTTAATTTAATTTGCATTTCCACGATAACTAGTGATACTGAACATATTTCCATGTGCTTATTGGCATTCATTTTAAGAAGTGTCTGCTTAAATCTTTTGGGAGTTACTTGTCTTCCTATCAGGGAGTTGTAAGAGTTTTGTATACATTTGGACAGCCACCTGTTGTCAGAAGTGTGTACTGTGAATATTTTCTGCCAGTCTGTTGCTTGCTTTTTCATTGTCTGCTGGTACTGTACTAGACAATGTCCTATGAAATCTTCATCCCGAAGATGAAAGGACTTTGTCTCTTATGTGTTCTTTTAGGAGGTTTATAGTTCAAACTTTTATGTTTAGGTCTATGATCCATTTTGAGTTAATTTGTATATATGGTGTGAGGTAAGAATCAAAGCTCATTTTTTCTAAGTGGATATCCAGGTGCTCCAGCATCACTGGAAAGATCATTCTTTACCCCCCACAAATTACATTAGCACCTCTTTTGAGGGTGAATTAATCATACATGTGAGGGTCTGTTTCTGGACTTTCTTCTCTTTTAATGATCTATGTATCTATTCTTATATTAGTAACACACTGTTTTGATTACCATAGCTTTTTTTTTTATAAAGATTTTTATTTATTTATTTATTTGTCAGAGAGAGAGAGAGAGAGCGCTCGAGTGAGCACAGGCAGACAGAGAGGCAGGCAGAGGCAGGCTCCCTGCCGAGCAAGGAGCCCGATGTGGGACTCGATCCCAGGACGCTGGGATCATGACCTGAGCCTAAGGCAGCCGCTTAACCAACTGAGCCACCCAGGCGTCCCTGATTACTATAGCTTTATAGCAAGTTCTGAAGTCAGGTAAAATTCTTCAAAATTGTTCTTTCTTTTCAAAATTGTTTCAGTTATTCCAAGCTTTTTGCATTTCCATATAAATTTTAGAATGAGTTGTTAATTTCTGCAAGAGAATCCTGCTAGGATTTTGGTTGGGATCATATTGAATTTACAGGTTGATTTGGGGCAAATTGACAACAGTATTGTCTTCTAACCTATGACCACAGTATATGTCTCTCCATTGTTTAGGTTTTTTAAAATTTCTCTCACCAGTGTTTGTAGTTTTCAGTGTATAGGTCACACTCATATTTTGTTAAATTTATCCCTGAGTATTTTTGCCTCTGGATGATACTGTAATTGTTTTATTTTAATCTTTTCCATTGTTTATTGCTACTATTTATAAACATCACAGATTCTTTTTTGAAAAGATTTTATTCCAGAGTCAGGGAGAGTGAAAGAGAGAGAGACAGTGAGAGAGAGCATGAGCAGGGAGGGGGCAGAGGGAGAAGTAGGCTTTCCACTGAGCAGGGAGCCTGATGTGGGACTAGATTCCAGGACCCCAGGATCATGACCCAAGCTGAAGGCAGACACTTAACTAACTGACCCCTAAATACCATCGATTCTTACATATGAACTTTGTTTCCTATGCCCTTGCTCCATATTGTTGGTTCTAGTAGCATCTTTTGTCAATCTCTAGGATATTCTTTGTACAATATGATGCTTTCTGCAAAGAAATATAGTTCACTTCTTTTTTTTCCAAATTGCATCCCCTTTATTTTTATTATTGTCTACTGCTTTATTGCATGGGCTAGAACCTTCTGCACAATGTTGAATAGAAATCATGGGAGTGGACATTCTTGCCTTGTTCCTATTCTTTGGAAAAATAAATGAGTTTTTCACCACTAACTAAGATAATAATTATAGGTTTTTCATCTATGCCTTTTTTCATATTGAGGAAATCCTCTTTCTATTTCTGGGTTACTAAAAATTTTTATATTTTTATAGTGAATAGATCTTGAATTTTTCAAGCCCCGTCCTCATCTACGGAGATAATTGCATGGTTTTTCTCCTTTATTCTTTTACTATCATCAATTACATTGATTAATTTCTGAGCGCTAAACTAATGGTACATTCCTTGGATAAACTCCCATTGGTCATGGAGTATCGTCCTTTTTCTATGTTGCAAGATTTGATTTGTTAGTATCATGAAGAACTTTTACCTCTGTGATCATGAATTCTATCGGTCTGCAGTTTTTTCTTTGCGCAGTATCTTTGTTTAGTATCAAAGTAATTTTGGTCTCATGAAAAGGCTTGAGAAATATTCATTCTTCTTATCTTTTCTGAAAGTATAAAGGATGGAATTACTTTCTTAAATGTTTGATAGAGTTCACTAGTGAAGTCATATAGCACTGGGAAGGTTTCTATTACAAATTAAACTCTTCTAGCACTGGGAAGGTTTCTATTACAAATTCAACTCTTCTAATAGATAAAAAGCTTTCAAGTTGTTTCATATTTTATCAGTTTTGGTAATTTGTATCTTTCAAGAAATTTGAGTTATCAACCTTATGGACATAAAGTTGATTATTATATTTCCCTATTATTCTTTTAGTATCTGTAGAGTTCATGTTGATGTGATCTTTTTCATTCCTGATATTGCTGCCCCCCACCCCCTCCCCAGTCTCCCTAAGGGTTTATCAGTTTTATTCATTTTTTTCAAACACCCTGCTTTGGGTCTCTTTGATTTTTCCTCTATTTTTCCATTTTCCATTACATTGATTTCTGTACCTCCTATCTTCCTTCTACTAGGGATTTAAGTTGCTTTTATTTTTCTAGCTTTTTAAGGTGGAAAGTTAGAGCTTTGATAATTTACTGTAGACTTTTCTTATTTTCTAATATAAGCATTTAATGCCACAAATTTCTGAGTACTTCTTTAGCTGTATCCCATTATCCCATTATCATAATTTCTGATGTTGTGTTTTTATCTAGTTCAAAATATTTTCTTTCTTTTTTAAAAGTTTTCTTTTTCCTTTTCTTTTCTTTTCTTTTTTTTTTTTTTTTTTTTTGGTAATCCCCATGCCTAATGTGGGGCTCAGACTCACAACCTTTAGACTGAGAGTCATGCACTCCACTGTCTGAGCTAACTGGGAGTCCTGAGCTTAAAATATTTTCCAATATCCCTTGTGACTTTTTTCTTTGACCCATGTGTTGAGAAATATATCCTTCATTTTCCAGTTCTTTAGAAATTTCTTATATTTTTTGTTCTTAATTTAATTCCACTATTTTATAGGACATTTTTACTAGATTTCAATTCTTCTAACCCAACTGAGACTTTTATTTAGATGAATGCTTCCTTGTGCACTTAGGGCCATGTTCCGTGGTAGCTGGTGGATAATGTTCTCCAGCTTCTGATTTTCCCCATACTTGTTCTTGTCAATTATTGAGAACACAATGCTGAGATCTCCAGCCCTGCTTGTGGGTCTGTCAGTCCTGTCAGGCTTGCTTCATGGCTTTGAAGCCCTCTTCTTAGGACTGGTTTTTCTTCATGAAAAGTCCTTCTCTGTGCCTAGGAACATTCTTTGTCCTGAAGTGTCTGACACTGACACAGCCATGCAGATTTTCAACAGATTGGCCTTGCTCGCCCAGTTTTCAATGTAGGTTCTCCCCACTGAACCACACACTGCGTCTCCCATCACCAATTCCAGGTTTGGGGAGCGTCCAGGGCCTTTGTGAAGAGCAAGTTTCTCTGCCTCCTTGTGGTCGGGCTTCGACACAATGACAGGGAATAACGTCACCTGCATTGTGTCACCTTGCGTACCAGGAAAAAAAAAGCATGAGATCTTCATTAGCTGTGTTTACTTGCTGAAGTGGCCACTAATAAGCAGATACAGAACAGATGTCCCATGAGCGAACATACCTAGAGCCTGGAGGAAGTTAGAGAGGTTGGCTTATGTGGTAGTTTCCTTTGGCTGCTGTCACAGCTGGGGGCTGCTGGCATTTCCACTCCCAGTCTTTCTTTCTCTCTGTCTCTTGTGCACACGCTTTCGATTCCTATGACTTTCTCTTTTTGTTCTTTGTTTTCAAAATCTGGTCTCCCTGTGTACACATCTTAAATATTTTATAGTTCACATGTCATGGTAGTCTGAATAACGGCCCACTAAATCCCTAGAACTTGTGACTGTTACCTTATATGGAAAAAAAAGATCTTTGCAGCATAATTAAGTTAATGGTTTTGAGATGAGAAGGTTATACTGAATTATCAGAGTGGGTTCTAAGTGCCATCCCTGTGCCCTAATAAGGGGGAAGTGGAGGGAGGACACACAGACAGGAGGCCGTGTGACCGTGGGACAGAAATGGGAGAGGTTGCAAGCCAAGAAACGCTGCTCCAGCTTCTCAGCCGCCTGGATGGCTCAGGTGGCAAACTCAGGCATCGGTTCCACAAAGGATTTAGGCGGAGTTTCACTTACATCGTTTTTACACAAATCTTTTTCCATTTTCTCGCTGGCTGAACAGGAATTTAGTCTGGGCTTCACTAGAGAACCTCTGACCTTTTGCACACCTTGGGCTCTGGGTACCCACTGTGACTGTGATCCTCTAGTGCTGGTTGGCCAAGGGTATGTCTGTGGGGCATTTCATTCCTCATCCGACATCCATAGCTCTGTTTCCACTTTACACGTCAAAGACTGAATCTCTAATTAAAAGAATATGATAGACTAGACTGGAACTATGAGCCACTTACAAATATAAGGGCACAGAAGAATCAAAAGTAGAGTAACAGCAGGGGGAAGAGCAGGCAAGCTCCACCCAGAAGAAAGCTGGCTTAGCTGCACTTATATCAGAAAAAACAGTTGTACGTTTATACATGTCCAATAAGATAGCTCCAAAAATATGAAGCAAAACCAACAGAACCAAAAGGAGAAATAGACAAATCTGTAATAATAACAGGAAACCTTGGGGCGCCTGAGTGGCTCAGTGGGTTAAAGCCTCTGCCTTTGGCTTGGGTCGTGGTCCCAGAGTCCTGGGATCGAGCCCTGAATCAGGCTCTCTGCTCAGCAGGGAGCCTGCTTCCCTTCCTCTCTCTCTGCCTGCCTCTCTGCCTACCTGTGATCTCTGTCTGTCAAATAAATAAATAAATAATCTAAAAAAAAAACAACAACAGGAAACCTTAATTCGACTCTCTAATAGCTAGTAGAACAACACTCAAATATCAGTAAGGACACAGAAGATCTGAGCAACATGTCTTCAGACTTGACCTAACTCTGGTACCAATGGCCAGAGAGTACACCCTCATCACATGCACAATGGCGAAACAGACCTCATGCTGGTCTGAAAGGCCACTGAAAACACGTTTCAAAGGATACAAATCCTGCAGAGAATGTTCTTTGACTGTGGTGGAATTAAGCTAAAGATCATCATCAGCAATAACAACAAAAACTAGAAAATGCTCATATATTTGGAAACTAAGCATTTTACTTCAGGCCTTGGGTCAAAGAAGAAATCACAATAGAAGTTAGAAGATATTTTCAGCTGGATCACAGTGAAAAAGACATATCAAAATTTATGAGATGTGGTTAAAGTCATGCTTAGAAAGAAAGTTATATCCTTAAATCCATATTAGAGTAAAGAAAGGCTGAAAATCAATGATTAAATATCTATCACAAGTAGCTGGAAAAAGAACAACACAATAAATCCAAAGAAAGTAGAAAGAAAAAATAATAAAGAGAAGGCATTAATACAATGGAAAACAAACATATAATAAAGAAATTTAACAGTAACACGATTGGTTCTTTGAAAAGAATAATAAAATCAATAAGTTCTCAGGAAACCTGAATAAGAATGAGAACAAGAAGGCACAAATTGGGACGCCTGGGTGGCTCAGTTGGTTGGACGACTGCCTTCGGCTCAGGTCATGATCCCGGAGACCAGGGATCGAGTCCCGCATCAGGCTTCCGGCTCTGCGGGGAGTCTGCTTCTCCCTCTGACCTTCTCCTCGCTCATGCTCTCTCACTGCCTCTCTCTCAAATAAATAAATAAAATCTTAAAAAAAAAAAAAGAAGGCACAAATTACCAATCTGAGAATAAAGATGGAGAGTCATTCCAGACCCTACTGTCATCAAGATTAAAAAAAAAAAAAAGAGGCTAATATGAGCAACTTCATGCCAACAAATTTGGAAATATAGATGAAATGGACAAATTCACTGTAAAACTCAATATACTGAAACTAATAAAGGAGGAGCAGAAAATCTGAGCAGTCATATTCTATTAAATAAGTTTAATCCCACACAAAGAAATCACAGTCCCAGCTGATTCACTGATGATTTCCTCCAAACCTCTGAGGAATAAACAGGACCGCTTTCATATAAACTCTTTCAGAGAATGAAAAAGAAGAAATACTTCCTAACTCAAAAACCTGACAAGGAAATTACAAGAAAGAAAAGTTATGGCCAGACTTCTTGTAAAAATTTAGGTACAAAATCTTAAACTAGCAGAAGAAAATATTATTTATCCAACTGAAAATAGGAAAGAAAGACTAGTGCATTTAAAACATAAGACAGAAAAGGCTTAATATATCAATAACTATTACAGATGTATGTGAGCTAATTCACCAATTAAGAGAATGGGACTCACAGATTGAATTTTAAAATTTTAATATTGGGGCACGTGAGTGGCTCAGTCAGTTAAGCGTCTGTTTCTTGATCTCAGCTCAGGTGTTGCTCTCAAGGTCATGAGTTCAAGCCCTGTGCTGGGCTCCACACTAGGCATAGAGCCTACTCAAAAAAAAAATTTTTTTTTAATATTGTGTACAAAAAGACACAGAAAGGTAAAAATAATAGGACAAGATATATAAGACAAATATGCTCCAAAAGAAATCTCAATATTGATCAAAATTTAATTTAAACCAAGAAAAAGTCTTCAAAGACAAAGAAGGAAATTATATTCTTTTGGAAGTAAACCAAGAAGCCATCGTGAACATATAAACACCTAACAAACAATTTAGCCTCAAAGCCTCTTAAGAAAGAACTTAAACCCCACTGGGAAAAAACTGATCAGCAATTATAATGGGAGATCCGGGCACACTCCTTTCAGAAATGAGTAGGTCCAACAAGCAAGCAAACAAAAAGCATGGAAATTTAAGATCCAAACACAGCAGTCAGCAAGTCAGGGGTGCCAGTATGGACTCCACAGCCAATAACGTGAGGACATATGCTTGGTCAGACACGAAGCCTTGTGTGATACTGAGGGCCCCGTCTCACACAGGTTATCCTCATAACCATCCTACAACACACTCAGAAAGTAATAAAAACATAAGAATTGACATTTTAATATTCTTAACCTTTTCTATTTTTTTCTTGATTTTAAAATGTTCTGCCTTTTTATAAATTATCTTTATTAAATGGTCTTTTTTTGTGTGTACTTGGATTTGTTGTTCTTTTTCCACTATATTGAGCTGAATACCTAGCTTGTTTTTAACACGCTCTACCTTTTGATAAATGTGTTTAGTTCTAAATTTCCCTCTAAGTACTGCTCTTCCTGCATCCCACAAATGTTGACATGTTGTGTTTTTTTATTATTGTTGATTTCCAATTATTTCTTAATTTTCTATAATTTTCTGCTTTTTTTTCTTAACACCAAAGCTATTTTTACATTGTATTATTTTGTTTACAGCCCCATCGAGGGGCCTGCCCAGGACTGATGATGACAGCGTTTTACTCACTGCGGATGTGATCACCCCAGCTCTCGGGCCAGGAAGCTCCACAGTGAACACAGGTCCCTGCTTATCACATGGGCTAAGGAAATTCCATGGGGACCAGACATTTCAATATAACAAATTAAATCATAAAAGACAGAAAATATAGGTGACTATTTATATGATTTGGGGGTAGGAAAGAGTAAAAGATAATATCAAACACAAGCAATAAAGGACAAATTAATTCAATGGTATAAAATTAAAAACATGTGAACATTAAAAAGAGTTAACATAATTAAAAGCCAATAAAAAACCTAGGAGAAATATTTATTTCATAATTGCCAGAGGACTAATAAATTTATTACAGAAGTAGCTCCTGAATAGTAATAAAAAACCCAGAATATCTTGATATAAATGGGAAAATTATATAAAAGGTGATTCACAGAAGATAAACAAATGATTGATGAATAAATGAAGGTTCAGCTTCCACTGATAATTAAGCAAATGCAATTTAGTGCATCAAGGGACTTTTTTACTTATCAAATTGGCTAATGTTGACTTTTTTTTTAAAAAAGAGTTTGCTTATTTATTTGACAAAGAGAGAGCACAGACACGGGGAGCAGCAGAGGCAAAGGAAGAAGCAGGCTCTTTGCTGAGCAGGGAGCCCAACGTGGGGCTCGATCCCAGGATCCTGGTCTCACGACCTGAGCTGAAGGCAGATGCTTAACTGAATGAGCCCCTCAGGTATCCCCCTTTTTGAGAGAGAGAGAGAGAGAGAGAGAGAGAGAATGACAGCAGGGTGGGGAAGAAGGACAGAGGGAGGGAGAATCTCAAGCAGGATCCATGTTCATCATAGAACCCAACACAGGGCTCAGTCTTATGACCCTGAGATCATGACCTGAGCTGAAATTAAGAGCTGGATGCTTAAATGACTGAGGCATCCAGGCACCCCTAAATTGGTTAACATTAAACAAAACTGAAATACATGCTCTAAGCAGGGGTGCAGGGTGAAGAGCATTCTGATATGATTTCCATGGAGAATAAATTAGTATAACTTTTTTGAAGGCATTTGGGGAGTATATATCAAAATCCTTACGACGTGCAAATATACTCTGACCCAGACATTCCTCTTCTAGGAATTCACCCTAAGGAAATAATAAAATGTGGTTTAAAGATATTCATTAAGAAGACATTTGGGAAATTGTTTAAGTTGGCATATAACATGTATGTTTAGCTTCATACATAATGCTTTATGGCTTCATACAGATGGAAACATATAGAAGTATTTTAGATACATATGTAAACATGCCAGTTAGCATACACAGGTATTTCCTAGCTCTGTTGGCTGAAAGAGCTTAGAAGCAATGACATTCCTATAGCAAAGAGCACACCTACCACCTAGATCTTGGCTTCTAATACCAATCTCTTATAGAAGCAACCAGGGTGCCTTGAGAAATGGCTGATTCTAGGATGGGGGCAGGAGACAGACAAGATGAGCCTGGAGCGTCTTGTGCCAGAGAATAAGGAAGTGACACACACACACACTAAAGACTGTAAGTCAAAGGGACACAGGATCCAACTGAAAGAGTACCCGGTGACCAACGCTGGAACAATTTAAGAAAGAAAATAAAGTAGTTGAGTTATAACCCAAAGTAAAATGAATATTCATGAGTCCACAGATATAATAAGCGACTGAATAAATAAATAAGTGGTAGAGAATAGACAGATCGCCTGGGTGGAAGAATTCCACATAATTTAGATAAATAACTGTCCGTAAGCAGATGGAGCATAACCCCCAGCTCCATCTGTGGACTGTGATTAGTGACTTGCTCTCAAAGATACAGTATGGAAAAAGGATAAAAGAAGAACTTCATGGTTGAGAACCCTGACAAACAGCACATTGGCCAGGGGACCGAGGTCAACGCCACAGTGACAGGTCACGTTCACAAATGATGTGATGAGAAAGGCACTTCACCTCTGTGGTCTTTCTCCCCCAAAACCATGACCTTGGTCTAATCACAGGGAAAACATCAGACAAATCCTTAGAAACCCTCTAAAAAAACACCTGACCAGTGCTCTTCAGACATGTCAAGGTCATCAACAGTAAATCCGAGAACTGCCACAGTCTAGGGGAGTCTAGGGACACATGATCACTTAGTGCCCTGGGAGGTTCTGGATGCGGTGCTGGGACAGGACACACACACTGGGTAAATACGGAGGAAATCTGAATAATGTATGAACTGCAGTTGATAATAACGTATCAATATTGGATTCATTAATTGTGACTGATGTACTGTATTATTGTAAGACGTTGGTAATAGGGGGACCTGGGTGTGGGATATATGGGAACTCTTTGTACTATCTTTGCCACTATGCACATCTAAAACAGTATTTAAGCTTTTTTTTAAATTTCAATTTTTTATTTTTTTAAAAAGCTTTTTTTCTAACCAGTGAACATTCTGGAGAAAAAAAAAAAAAGGTCTTAAAAAAAACCCCACAGTAAATACAGAATACTTTCTTGCCAAAATGTGACAGAAGAGACAATAAAAGGGCTGCACTCACCATAGCAGTAAAAAAAAAAAAAAATCCCAAATGCCTGACAATAATTTTGAGAAGAAATGTGCCAATCTTCATGAAGGAAGGGATGTGAGGATATGTGGAAGATGAGCCATGCTCCGGGACTGGAGTGACATGGGGATGTCAACGTCCCCATGCTGAGTGAGGTTAGTGCAGTTTTACCCAAGTGCCAGTGGGATTTGGGGGTGAAAACTTTATAAAGTGATTCTAAGGTCACCTGAAAAACAGCCCAAAGGAGAAGTCAGGAAGATGTTAAAGAAGGTGAGCAGTGAGGATATGTGGGTTGTGCTGGGTGTGGAAGGTCACAAGTGACACTGATGTAGAAACAGAGAAGTCAGCCGAAGGAGACAGAAAGCCCCAAACAGGCCATAGTACATATGAAAACACAGTCGATGACATGGCATTTCAAATCTACATAGTGTTGGAACTGAATGTTTGGAAAATTATAAAGTTAAGTGCCTACTTCATATCATACACAAAAATAGAGAAAATTAACGCAAAACAAGATATCATGGAGGGATAAACATTTGTATGGAATGGAATGGAAAGTCTGGCAGCAGCCCCATTCCTTACAGGCCTTGGTATATGACAGAGGGAAAGCCATAGGCGCAGGGCAGACATTCCCAGACCCTGCACTGGGATCACAGGCTTGCCATGCTGGAAAAAATCAAATTAGACCTTGGTTTTTATGTATCACAAAATAACAAGATCAGAGCCCAGATGCACTGAAGGCCTAAACAGGAAAAAAAAAAAAAAAAGGCAAATCTTAAGTGCAATTAAAGAAAACAAAGGCAAATACAGATTTCTGCAAATAAGAGAGTATTAAAGAAAAGACACACATAATACAAACAATAACCAGGAATGAAAGATAAGTAGTCTACATCATAATTTTAAAATCCTGTATGATAAAAGCATCATAAAAAATTCAAGAGATAATTAACAACTATACACTGGGCATATAAAGGAGAAATACGGTAATACCCAGAATTTATAAAGAACATCTCCAAGTCATTAAGAAAAAAATAGAAAACTGGCCAGAGGATATAAAGATAATTTCTAGAAGGGAAATCAGAATGGCTAATTCACAGAACATTATTAGTCCTGTAAAATGCAAATAAAGACCACCTCACTTTCCACAGAAAGGACCGGCAAAGATGAGGTCTGACTGTATGTTGTGATCACACAGATGCAGGGAAACAGTTCCAGCACGCAGTGGGGCAGCTGCCCGAGAGGGGACTAGGGGGAGAAGTGCAGACCTTAACCTGCCATCAAGTTCCTGGAAGCAAAGCTGTACTTCTGGGGGGTCGGTGTCTCCGTGCTGCCGGAAGCAGGAGACCCGACGGCTGGGCCCACCCTGTTGAGAGGCCTCGGGATGCACCTTCCCCCGGCCAAGCGTACAAGGCAGGCAGAGAAGAAGTTTGGCTTCAGAGAGAATGAGGTGCAGAGAGTGGGGAGACCCACATGGCCCTGAGCCCAGCAACGGGCTACCATGGACCAGGCCAGACCACACTTGCTGGTTCCATGGCCTCTGTAGCCTCAGGTGGAAGCAGGGCCCTGATGGCAGATTAGTCCTCAGCTCAGGGATCAGGGCTGTCCACTCACTGGGCTCCCGGGCCCCAAGGGGCGTCCCAGCTACCGGTGGGTGGTGCCTGCCCTGAGCTCATGCCTATTCGGGGGAGGTGAGGGCTGTGCAGGGCTGCAAGGGCAGCGGTGAATCAGACTGAGCCCCAGAAATGTGCACGAGCAGGGCACACACACATGCACACACACATGCACACATGTGCACACAGCTGCAGCCCTCCCGAGTGCGCTGATAACAGCTGCCAGCTCCTGAGTGTCTGCCATGACACCCCAGACCTCCTTCTGAGCTCGGGCTGCTGAACCTACCCGCCTGGTGCTCTCTGTGGATCCAGCAGAGACTCTCCAACTGCACAGGTGCGGACTGGACTCTTGGATCCTCCCCCTGCACCCCTTCCTCATGGCTCCTCACCACCCACCCAGGCCTAACTGCCCCCGACTCCCCCCGCCCCCCCCATATCCTAAACCTTATCAGCTCTACACCTGCTGGTTCTGACCCCTCTACTGACTTCTCCTGGTTCGAGCCTGTCAGTCTGCCCTCTGCCCTGCAGCCACCTTGCCGAGAGCCAACCCACAGATCCCTAGTTCAGCCCTGTCTCTGCTCCCTCCTGAGGCTCTGCTGAAACAAGGCAAAGGAATCAAAATAAATCACCAGAAAGAAGGGAGCAGGAGAGAGGCTACCAGCAGCAAGGGATTCCATTTCTGCACATTTGTAAAAGATGGTGGCGGCGGGGGAGGCTGAGGTGACAGCTGAGAGAACGGGTGATACCCAGCACGGGGAGACGGGGGGTAGAATGTAGGGGTGCCCCGACTCCCCAGCTGTCACCCCCCTCAGGTCCCCTCGGTGTGAGCCTGGACAGGCCTATACAATCCCAGACAGATGAGGACGAGGAGGACAATGAACTAGAGGATTTCCAACCAGAGGGAAGGCCCTGGAAAGGGACCACTGCCTCTACCTGTGGGCATGTCCCCAGTGTGCTGTTGCGAAGGGAGGTCTGTCGGCTGAGGACCTCTACTCACTGGGCCGGGGGCTCTGAGCAAACTGTCATGGCCCCACTCTGAACTGTGGACAGACAACCACGGGCCACCAGAGCCCCAGGAAACCCGAGTTCTGCACCCCCAATCCTCCAAAGCCCACTCAGACACCGGCCCTCGCACTGCTGAACCTAGTGACCCCCTCAGACCCAGCTCGCGGGGACACCTGGAAGAAAGCAGGGCCTGACTGTGCACTTCCCCCCCAGCAAGAGGGAAGTGCACAGTCTTCAGCCAAGTTCATCTCTGGGCATCTGTCTTTGGTTTATAATGCTAACTAAAGAAATTCCAGAGTCTGGCCTTAAAAAGGCAAGTCTTCATAGTTAAAAAAAAAAAAAAAAACAAGTCTAAGAAATAAGTGAAGGAGATGTTCCCCCTGCCTTGCAGCTGTGGAGAAAGAAACCTCTTCAAGACCCAATTTGAAAAAAATCTCACATGGGGAAGTTCACGCAAACTTAATTCCTGGCTTCCCCTGCATGTGAACACTGGGCTGGACAGCCTTCCCTCCGCTGTCCTTCTGAGTCTCCCTCGGGATGCCCACAGGACTCCCAGGCTTCAGAATCTATGCCATGTCCAGGGAGTGGGCTCATCTCAACAGGCCCCAGTAATTCTGATGGATTGTTGTACTTGATGTTTGCTTTAATGACGCGAACGCGGACCATGTAAACGCAAGGCTCGCCTGCTGGATGAGAATACCACCACGGTCCTCCTCCAGGACACGAGGACCAGCTGGATAAAACGCACTCTGTCAGAGGATTTTGAACAGATCATTCGAGAGCCTGTTTTTCACTTAAATTAGTATTTTTTTTATCATATATTAATTTATATCTATATGTGGTCTATTTTTGGACTTCATTTTTTTCTATTGATCTATTACATTTTGTACCCATTCCATAATGTTTTAGTAACTGTGGCTTTATGTTTTAGTATCTGGTAGGACTTGGTCTTCCTTACTGCTCATCTTTAACATTTTTTCATGGTTATTATAGATTATTTTTGCACCATTAACTGCAGGTTTGTCTAGTCACTAAAAAAAAAAATTCCATTGACTTTTTTGGCATATTTACATAGGGCACATCTATATTTTATGCATTAATGTAAGGACATCTTTTTAAAATTGAGATTGCCTATCTTTTAAAATTTTAATTTTTTTTAAAAAGATTTATTTATTTGACAGAGATCACAAGTAGGCAGAGAGGCAGGCAGAGAGAGAGAGGAGGAAGCAGGCTCCCACTGAGCAGAGAGCCCGACGCGGGGCTCGATCCCAGGACCCTGAGATCATGACCTGAGCCGAAGGCAGAGGCTTAACCCACTGAGCCACCCAGGCGCCCCTAAATTTTAATTTTTTTAATCTAGATCTTGCACATTTTTGCTAAGCTTATCATAGTTGTGTCTTCCTCTCTGCATCTTTCCCCCATCACATCTTGTAACTGGTTGTGTTGACCAGGAAGCAGTTTCTGGGTGCTCATTTACTCCTAGACTTTTCCAGGCCCTGGTATGGAGGGGTTTCTTTTCGTTGATTCTCTTGGTTTCCTGGGTAGGCAATGACGTCGTCTTCATGAAACGATCCTTCTCCTTCTTTCCAGCTGTGATGCTTCTCTCTGTAGGACATCAAACAGCTCAGCCGTGAATGGTGGCAGCATCAGCCGCCTCTCTTGCTCCTGGCTCTCACAGGCGGGCCTGCCGGGGTTTGCCCGCTGGCAGAGGGGGCGTCTTATCAGCCAGGGAAGGCCCAGAGGGGTCACGCGGCCCGGCCGCATCCTAGCGAGATAAGGCGGTGGCCGTGGGGAGGATGTGAAGTTGGTACAACAGTAGATGTGGCCGTAGGAAGGGCCTGAACTGAGGTCAGGAAGGGAAGAGGCCCCGGGGTAACAGCATGACTGGAGCCGGGGTATGAGAAGGAGGAAGGGTGGGGTGAGGCTGGCCCCCACAGGGACTGAGTGCTGGTGTGGAGCTCTTCCAGACGTGCTGAGTTCTCAGTGTTCACGGGACAGCTGGGGGGGCTACCACCAAGACTTAGAGCTGCTGGCCTGGCGCTCAGACCGAAAGGCACTCTGGGACGGCCGCACCACCACGTCCCAAGGCTCCCACACTCTGGGCACATGGGCCTCACCTTCAACACTGAGGGCCTTGTGCCTTCGCTGCCTCTGGCCTATTGCCACCTTCCCTTCTCTGCTGGACATCTTCTTGCCTGAGAGCTCAGTCCATCCCCTTCATGGAAGCCTCTCTGATCACAGGCTAGGACAGGACACAGTTCATTGCCCTCCTGCACCTGTACTTCTCTTTTATGACCTTTTAGAAAATGTGATGAAATATTCAGTTGCATTGCATAAGGTCCATCCTTCCCACTGACGAACTGTCTTCACGGCTGAATCATGTGATTGATGTTCATGTATTTATTGAGTAGATGAGTGGGATCATCGTTGGAGGTAGACATCCTTATCCCCATTTTATAAATGAAAAAAAAATCTCAGATCATACTAGCAGCTGATAGTACAGCTGGAACTGGAGCCTAGGTGGAGCCAGGGAAGGGAGGAGGTTGTCCTGAGAACAGGTGGATGATGGGAAGAGGGTGCTGGGTAAATCGTCAGGAGCACTTACACTGGGAGGCAGAAGGTGCAGGGTCCCTGGAACACCGGCTCTCTTGTCCCAAGGGGAGGAATGACCTGGTGACTGCTCAGCCCCAGCTCCAATATGCGGTCTGCCCTCCCATGCGGTGAGTCCTGCCCTTGCTGGGCAACTTCTGCAGAATGGGGCTAGGTCCAGTTTGGGGGCAGGCAGAAGTGGCCCATCTGACCACGCCAGCAGCCACACTTTCCACTCTGGCTCCATCAGGGCTGTGGAGTCTGTTCCCCTGATGTGTTTTTCTGTAGGTTTCTGCATGGCATTTCCCATTCCTACCTCCTTGAGTCCCCATGCTGTCCCATGTCCTGAGGAATTGGACCCTGATGCACTGCAGCTTCACCCTGGCAGACCTCAGAGGGTGAGAATTAGGATGTCCTTGCTCCTCTTGGGGGAGGTGTGGCTGTGGCTGCAACTGTGACCTCATCAATCCATATGGGATCCATATCTGCCTCCAGGAAGACAGCCTGCAATATGTGCCTTCCTTAATACCCACCACCTGGCTCCCCTAACCTCTCATCCCCCCTGCCCCTTCAAAACCCCTCAGGTTGTTTTTCAGAGTCCATAGTCTCTCATGGTTCACCTTCCCTTCCAATTTCCCTCAACTCCCTTCTCCTCTCCATCTTCCCCATGTCCTCTGTATTATTTGTTATGCTCCACAAATAAGTGAAACCATATGATAATTGACTCTCTCTGCTTGACTTATTTCACTCAGCATAATCTCTTCCAGTCCCGTCCATGTTGCTACAAAAGTCGGGTATTCATCCTTTCTAATGGAGGCATAATACTCCATAGTGTATATGGACCACATCTTCCTTATCCATTCGTCCATTGAAGGGCATCTAGGTTCTTTTCACAGTTTGGCGACCGTGGCCATGCCTTCGTTTTTGGGAGATAATTCTGGATACAGAAATCTAGATGGACTCTCTCAGCACAGCAAGGGTGTCATCCCTTCATCCTCTGGTCTCCACGGTTTCTGGGAAAAGTCAGCTGTAATATGTACTCTTCTATCTATATAACGTGTCTTTTTCCCTCTGCAGCTTTCAGGGTTTTCTCTTTCTCTTTGGTGTTTGTGAGTTTGACTGTAATGTGCCTAATGTGTGGTTCTCTTCATGTTTAACTTATTAGGGATTTGTTGGGCTTTCTGGATATGCAGATCTATACCTTTAATCAATTTTGCAAAGTTCTCAGCCATTTTACCTTCAGACTCTTCATTCTCCTCATAAGATGCCAAATATACACAGGTTAAACCATTATATTGCCTTGCATATCTTGGACTCTCCGGTTGGTTGGGTGGTTTTCACTTTTTTCCTCTTTTTATTTCATCTGGGACACTTCCTACTGGCCTGTCTTCAAGTTGATGTTTCTTTCCTATACTGGGTCCAGTCTGCTGTGAAGCTATCTATGGATTTTTGGTCTTGCCATTGTATTTCTCATCCTTTACATTTCTATTTGAGTCTTTTTATTGTTTTCACATCTCTATTAAAATTAACCATCTCAACACCTATTGCCTACTTGTTCATTTAGATACTTTGGAATTTTTATAATTAAAAAAAAATCCTTCTGATAGTTCCAACATCTGGGCCATCTCTTTGGTTGACTTATATTGCTGCTTACTCTCTTGGCTGTAAGCACATTTTATTATGTCTTAGGTCTTAAAATGTTAAAAAATTATTTGCTAGACATTTTTCACAAAAGGAAAGTAGAGACTGAAGTACATACATAGTTCCTAAAAAGGATACACCACTTTTTTATATTGGGTCACTAGAGCTGGGAGCAAAGTCAATTTGATTTGTGGTTGGTCTGGATCTGGACTTTATTGCAACTTTGGTTTGATTCAGTTCATTATTGGTTTGTAATGTTTTGAAAGTGGGATCAGAAATCTCCCTTCCAGGGGTCAGCAGTCTGAGAACTGGCACAATTGCCAGGATTTCTTGGAGCTTCACAGTTACACTGTCAGTGTTTCAGACCACAGGTGATCTCGCTTTGTGTTACCAACCCACTGCCAGCTTTTTGGGTTGCTAGGAATTTCACTTTGCCCTCCTGTGTCACCCAGCTTTTCGCACTGTGGGAGAGTTCTCCTGTACTGGAATGCCTGTTAGAGGGCTGTGGGTTCTCCCAGACTTCCACCATAACCCAGCCCTTGGCGGCTGAAGGCCCTGGGATGCCGTGAGTTGACTACTTTCAGCTGCACCTACCCTGCCCTCAGCCTTGATATCTGCCCCGAGACCCTCTGTGAAGACTCGTGGGAAAGAGATGATAAGTGATGGCTCTGTAGCTGGGCCACTTTAGAATTCTGTCATACCAGTAATTAAGTTTAGCTGGTCTCTTCCTCCCCATTTTAAGACAAAGTCCTCCTCTGCCAGCCCTCCACTGGGTGATGAGAAAAGCCTTGGGTTTCTTCATTTCTGTGAAGGGCTCATCTCTGCCTGGAGTTCTGTTTACTTAGTTATATCCTCAGCTTGTTGGTAAATTTAGAAAAACTAATTTTTTAATTTATTAATCTTGGCTTTATTGTTAGGGTTAGAGCAATAGTCTCTTGTGATCTTTCCTTTTTTTACATCTTAACTAGAAATTTATTCTTTAATAGTCTCATGAATTAAAACTTAAAAAACAGCCCCACTCAGATAGCCACATGTTAGGACATCTAGTACAGGGTGAGTTGTGCACAGAAGAAAGTTGCACAGGGGGTCATGTAACTTTCCAGGGGATATGGCCTATAAGGTTGGCTCCTCCTTCATGTGGCAGTGTGACCCAGGAACCCAAATCACAAGGTTGCAAGGAGGTTCTTCAGCACTGTTAGTGGTAATCCAAAAAAACCCCTCTAAGTTGTTCTTGGCCTTCTAGGCATAGAACATCTTAGGCGGTCATGGAAAATCAGCCTGGAGTAAGCCTGGATTACCCAGAGCACTCAGCGATTACCGAAGCCTGGTATAAACTCACTAATGAAGCAGAGGGCACCACTGCTATGTGGCAAGGACAGGCGAGGCTGTAGTCAGAGGCCTACCTGAGAGAAGACTGGTCCTTGTTCACCAGCACGCCCACTGTGGGTCTGCTGAGGTTCTGCCTCATGTGACCTATATCCTGTGATTCAGGAGTGCAGCCCAGCCCGTATCTGGAACAGTGATGGCTGTCATGGCAGAGGAAAAAGACAGCCTGGAGAACCACATGTGACCCAATGGTGACAAACATCACTTCCATTCACATGCCATTGGCTGGAGCAAGTCACTTAGCCAAGCAAGAGTCAACAGGTGAGGAAGTACACTCTTTCTCTGGGGAGAAAAACAAAGATTTTTGAATAATGTATTGTACCACAGTCCACCCTTTTGGTCACACATATATGCTTTCCTCCCCCTTGCCAAGGTGACAATCCAAAGTCCCATCTGAGTAGGCCATCAAGATTTTGTGATCATCTTTATGTCAGGTCTTGATGTGGCTCCTTTTGCTCTGTAGGCAGATGGACTAAAAAAGTCAAGGCTCTTTCCTGGCACACGGGTGAGGTATGGCTGTTGGGCAGCATGAGATGACCAAAGCAAACACACCTGTCTGGAAAGGGAAAGAGTGAGACGCACTTCAGTCAGTGGTCCACGGCATTCTCACTGGGTATGTGCTGAGAAGATCCTTCTCTGGGGGTGAAAGAGGGTCCTTGAGGAGGCCCTGAATCTGTTCCCCAAAAATGTATTCCTAGTCCACTGCTCTCCATGGCCTTTTGTCCATCTCCTGGATTTCCTTTTCTATTGTATTTCTTGGCTACATCTAAGAGGGCAGTGAGAAATCTTCTCTCCCTGGGGTTGAGCCTATTTCCCAGATGACTTCGTCTGTAGAAGATGTGGGGCCCCAGAGTTTAAGTCTTGAACAATCGACGTCTCTTTTAGTCCAGACTGGTGGTCCTCTGGGAAGTACAACTCTCAGAAACGTAATCAGTTCCATTTGACTTCTTTCAGTTCCATGTGCCAACAGACCCATCCATAATTCATTTGGAGATGTATCCTCTCTCTAGGCTTTACTGCAGGTACCTTGAGTTCAGCAGGAGTTTGTGGGAAAGCCACTGCTAGTCTCTTTTTGTCCGGAGCTATGTGGTCTAACTAAAAACTTCTGGGTACCTCCTTGATTCTTTCAGAGACTATAACAGTAGGCATTAAGGCCACACCTTTACTTTGCTAAAGGCAACGTTTTAATTGGCCTTCATTGCTCAAAACCCTTTTCAGATTCATCTTTTACTGGTTAGAGACGAAAATCATTTCTATATTCAAAAGCATAAGACTCCAATTTTCTGGAATTTCTCTTCCCTTTCATGCCTACTTGTATACTGGCCAATTCTTTTCTGAGTTTGTTTTGTACAGTACCTTGTCGCATGCAGACAAGACCAACCAGAGCATGTCCTAGTGTTCTGCTCGTCCACTCTGCCTAAAGCCTCAGCTCATTAGGGTATCACTTGCCTCACAAATTATCACAAAAGACAGTTTCACTGAATGTTATGCCATTTACCAAATGCCATCCTCCAGCCTCCAGTGGGTGTCTCCTCATTGCCTGCCACCCCTCTCTGAAGCCACATGTTTTAGGATTTGTTATACAACCTCTTACTTCTGGCACCAAGTCCTATAGATCCTAGGATAGGCAAAGTGATGCTGCCATAATAAATTACTCCCAAATCTTTCTGCTTATAGCAAGGAGAGTTTATCTTTCCTCTTCACTACACTTTGCTCCCAGGCTGCTCTGCCATATATAATGCAGGATGATGGAGTGGCCTCTATCACTGTAGCCAGCTATGGTGACAGAGAGAAAAGAAATCAAGAGGAATCATACGCAATTTCTTAAAGCCTCCACTCAGGAGTGACACATGTCACTTTTGCTTAATTTTGTTAGCCAGAGCAAGTCACAGGCTCAAGTCTGACATCTGCTAGGTAGAGAAGCACCATCTTCCCCCAGAGAGGGGGAGTATCCCACAACACTATCTACCACACTTGCCTTATGGGAGAATATCTCAGAAAAGCAACCCAGGAGGTTTTAAGCAGAAGAAAAATGGATATATTCTGCAGTGAAAAGCTCTTTTTCAAGTTTCACTCTGAAAATGTTGAGTTGAATGCACAGCCAATAAGGAAAGGTTTTTACCTGCATTTTGTAAAAACTGCTAGAAATGGGGCAAATATGTAATGGTTACCCTGTAGAAAGATGCCTTGTGGCTTGTCTCGGACCCACAGTGTAGAATGGCTGTCTTCCATGTGCATTTGGAAATGCTGAAGCTGGTGGCAGCGGCTCTAAGATCAGTCCCAGCTCTTGGGGCCTCAGGATTTCATTGACCAAGTCACAACTTTACAGAGGATTTCTAAGACTTGTTCCACATCTCCATTTTTATATGTAACCTGTGTATCCTTAAAGGTTTTTCAAGGAAATTGTAAGTCTTTGAAAATGTTATTAAATATTCCACAATAGGGGCGCCTGGGTGGCTCAGTGGGTTAAAGCCTCTGTCTTCCGCTCAGGTCATGATCCTGGGATCCTGGGGTCAAGCCCCGAATCCAGGCTCTTTGCTCAGCAGGGAGCCTGCTTCCCCCTCTGTCTCTCCCCCCGTCTCTCTCCACTTGCCTCTCTGCCTACTTGTGATCTCTGTCAAATAAATAAATAAAATCTTTAAAAAATATTCCAGAATAGAATATCAACTTGCCTGTTTTCTTTTTGAGTTTCAAACAATAAGACATTTGCAGGAAACAAACATTTTTAAGCGTATACTTGATCTTGTGGCTTTTTACCATGTGCTATTCTAGTCCTCTGTTTGGAACATAAAAATCATTTCCACAGCAACTAATTATAGTCTAAGTCACAAGTGTGGGGAATTAGAGGCAACCATCATGCAAATATTAAAAGCTTCTTATCTTTGAAGTTCTCTCAAAAACTAATACAAGCTAATAAGATGCAGAAAAGACACAGTATCCAATGTAGACATGAACTTCTCAAGTTGGGTTTTGGGTGATCAGCTTACCATGAATCTGAAGAGAATTATTTTCTGCCCAGTACTTCAGACCTTTTTCAAAAATCAGTTGAGCATATTTGTGTGGGTCTATTTCTGGCTTCTCTTTTCTGTTCTGTTGGTCTCTGCCAACACCCTACTCTCTTGATTACTGCATATTATATCTTCGTATCAGGTAGTGATTCCTCCCACTTTATTGTCAAGATTGTTTTAGCTATTCCAGGGCCTGTGCCTTTCCACATAAATCTAAACTAAGCTTATTTGTGTCTACAAAGTACTTCCTTCAGTTTTCATGGGGCTGGAATTAAGCCTACAGATAAGTCTAGGAAGACTGGACACATTTACTACGTTGGGTCTTCTGTTGCACGCGTGTAGTGTGTCTGCACTCACTAGGTCGTCTTGGACAGCTTTCCCTGCTCCTGTGTCATCTAACACAGGGGAATCCCGTACATCCTTTGTTAACCGAGTTTTTAAGTACTTCATTATCTTTGGATACTTTGCATATGACTTCATTATCTCTGGAGTGATTCTAAATGGTCTTGTGTTTTTAATTTTGGTTTTCTGGATGTTCATTGTCAGCTTATAGAAATGCACTTGGATTTTGCATGTTATTATTGTATCTTGTGACCTTGCTGAATTTCTTAGTTCTAGGGGTTAAAAGAATTCTTTTCTTGTATGTTCTTTGAGACTTCTATATAGACAACCATGTCATCTGCAAACAGAGACAGTTTTATTTCTTCCTTTCCAATCTGCATACCATTTGTGTCTTTTTCTTGCCTCATTCAGTGGCTAGAGCTTCGACATTCAATACTAACAAGTCCGTTCCTGAACTTAGAGGGAAAGCATTCAGGCCTTCCCCATGAAATGTGCTGTTAGCTGCAGGTTTTTTGAAGATGCTCTTTATCAAGTTGAGGGAGTTCTTCTCTCTAATTTCCTGAGCATTTTTATCATGAATGGATGTTGGATTTTGTCAAATGCTTTGTCTGAGTCAATGGATATAATCACATTATTTTTATTCTTTAGTTTAATCACATGTGGATTATATTAATTGATTTTCAAATGTTTAGCAATCTTGAATGCCTGGAATAAATCCCACTTGGACATGGTGAATAATTATTTTAGACATTGTTGGATTCAGCTTGCTGATATTTTGTTGAGGGTTTTAGCGCCTAAGTTTGTGAGTGATATTGGTCTGCAGAGGTTTTGGGTTTTGCTGTTGTTGTTGTTGATTTATTTAGTTTTTACTTTCTTTGGTTTAAGCACCATATTAAATACCAGCTTCAGAGAATGAAGTGGGAAGTGTTCCTTTCTCTTCTATTTTCTGGAAGAAGATATATATAAACAGGTGTTAATTTTTTAAAAAAATTTATTTATTTATGAGAGAGACAGAGAACACAAGCAGTGGGGAGGGGCATGGGGAGGGGGAGGGGGAGAAGCAGGCTCCCCACTGAGCAGGAAGCCTGATGGGGGGCTCAATCACAGGACCCTTGGGATCATGACCTGAGCCGAAGGCAGCTGTTTAACTGACTGAGCCCCCCAGGCCCCCCAGGTGTTAATTCTTTAAATGTTTGGTAAAATACTCCAGGGAAACCATCCGGGCCTGGAGCTTTATTTTTCAGAAACTTATAAATTACAAATTCAATTTCTTTAATGATTATAGGACTATTCAGATTACTTATTTTACCTTAGTTGGGGTTTGGTAGTTTATGGTTTTCAAGAAATTGGTCCATTTCTCCTAAATTGTTGGATTTTTTAGCATAAAGTTGTTTTTCATATTCTTTTATTATCCTTTTGATGCCTCTGGAATCTGTATTAATATCTTCTATTCCATCTCTGATATTGATGATTCGTGTGCTTTTTTGTTGTTGTTGGTTTATGAATTTTATTGATTTTTTAAAGAATCTGCTTTTGTTTCATTGATTTTCTCTATTGTTTTCCTAGTTTCAATTTTATTGATTTCTGCTCTTGTCTTTATTATTTTCTTCCTTGTCCTTGCTTTCCATACCTCTGGAGAGAGGGCAGGGGTGTAACCAAATCTTACATGCTTAAAAAACTCTGTATTATGTGATATCCTCACTAGAGGGAGAGTGAAACATAAGAAGAGACATCTTCGGGGAAGAAGTTGAGTCAGCACCTGTGTTCCAGATGGAGAGGAGGGGAAAGAACAAAGATAAAGCACCAAGGACGAGCAGGAAGAGGAGCTGAGCCTCCTCGGTCATCAGAGAGTGTGAGTCAGAACCCAGGGTGACAACACCTCACAACCACCAGGACAGCTGGAACCAAACACACAGATAATAGGAAGTACTGAATTGGAACCCCACAACTGCTTGTGAGACTGTAAAGTCGTGTCGCTCTTTTGTTCCTCAAAAAATTAAATACGGTTGCCATCGATTTGTACATTTTAAAATGGCTAAGATGGTAAATCCTATGTTATTGTGTTCTACCACAAGAAAAAAAAAAGTTAAACACAGAATTACTCTATGTCCCAGTGATTCTGTTAGGTATCTACCCATTAGAAACGAATCCACATATCCATGCGAATACTTGTATGTGAGTGTTCACAGCAGGATTAATGCCCATCAACTGTGAATGGATAAACAAATGGAAGATTATTTGCTTGTTTAAACCAAAATATACAGAATATATGATTCCAGATAGTGGAATACCATTCAGCCATAAAAAGGAATGAAGTACTGATATTTGCAACTACAAGGATGAAACTTAAAAATACTACGTTCATTGAAAGAAGGCAGACACAGGAAGCCACATATTGTATGATTCCATTAATGTGAAAAATCCAGAACAGACGGATGTAGAGAGACAGAGAGGAGACTAGCTATTTCCGGGTGGAAGGAAAAACGGGGAGTGACAGAATGGGAGTGGGGAGTGAGGTTTCTCTTTGGAGGGATAGAAATATTCTGGAAATAGGCAGCGGCAATGGTTGCAAAACCTTGTGATGTATTAAAGACTGAAGAATTGTATACTTTATGGTAAACTTTATGGTATATAAATGATATCTCGATTTTAAACAGAACCGATGGAGCCCACCAAGGAGAAGGGCATCTCCCTGGAGCAGTGGGCAAGGAGAGAGTATGGGACTTGGAGGTGCCCAGGGTCAGTGACTGACCCCTGCAGAGCCTTTGAACTGGGGGTTGAGGGTGGGCAGTGCCTGAGCATGCTCGTGCTGACGCTGTGGACCTCAGCACTGACTGCACCCCGAAGAAAGGTAGTCATTGTCTTAGATGGGAGGAGTTCCAGGCTCCAAACTGGAAGAAGAAAAGCCTAAGTGGGTAAAGTGAAATTTTATTCAAAAAAGCAAGAATGAGGGATGCCTGGGTGGCTCAGTTGGTTAAGCGGCTGCCTTCGGCTCAGGTCATGATCCCGGCGTCCTGGGATCGAGTCCCGCGTCGGGCTCCTTGCTCGGCAGGGAGCCTGCTTCTCCCTCTGCCTCTGCCTGCCACCCTGTCTGCCTGTGCTCACTCTCTCTCTCTCTCTAATAAATAAATGAAATCTTTAAAAAAAAAAAAAGCAAGAATGAGCCAGCAGTGAGAAAGAACAAGGAGTAAGTGTAGACTTTCTTTTGTACCTAAACAGTAACTAAGGGCTCCAATGGGGTTTAAAATAGGATTTCCCTGAAGGCAACCCTAGACAGTTGTTGTTGTTTTCAGTGGGGGAAGGGGGAGGTGAAGTCAACAAAGGGAAATGAACAATGCTAGAGTAAAAATGGAAAATAAAGGGAATCCACATGAGGACTGCCATGTAAATTTGTACTGGTTGTGCACTGCACAATTCTAGGAGGTGCCATTCACACTAATGTGTAAATGTGTGGCATTACCTAGAGATGTAAAATGCACAGTCCTGTTTTCTTGATTTTGGCAATAGAGGATGCTTCCTCTTTTGAGACAGGAAACTTTGTAGACTGACTAGAGGAGGACCTACAACGACATACTGAGGCAAAGCGGGAAGAAGTTCAGGGGCTCATGTCTGAAGCCTCCTTCTTTGTCATTCATGTAAAAGATGAGGTTCTCTTTCGAGATTAAGAGAGAAAAGTAGACATTTGTGGCAAGTCTAAAAACATCTGGAGCAGCTGATGAGTAGAGACTAGTAAGGGTCCCTCTCAGGTCAGATGACCCAAATTTATGGTGGACTCACTCGCTTACCACTTCATGGCTTCCTATAGCACCTTGGGGCTGGGCAATAGGAAAGGAGAGGATGGGATCACCTGGGGCTGGAAACATGCAACCAAGGAGGGGAGAAGTAAAGGGAACAGCAAGTCCTCCATGGGCAGCTGATGGAGATCAATGGGGAGGCAGGGGTCCATCATGCCCTCTTTTATATAGTGGTCATACAACAGGCCACAACTGCATGCCTAGGCATGCAGGAGCCATGGAAGGGGAGTCTGGGCTGCATCCCAGGTGGGACTCACAGAAAGGGAACCCGCAAAGGGGAGGAAGGCTGGGTGGGCTGGGGGTATGAGGGGGCCTTGAGATCACAGTTGGGAGTTGAGGAGCAGCTGGCAGGAGAGGAACCCAGGCCACAGCTCTGTGAGGTCCCAGTGTGAGATGGGCCCCATCTGGCAGGTTGGCCTGTGTTGGGGGAGGGACAGCGCTTAGGACAAGGAGGGGATACGCAGAGAAGGCTCCCACTCAGGGCCGGACGGAGGCTGCTGGGAGAAGGCAGTGAGCCTGACCGTGGCAGACTGTCCTGCCGTCCACACGCTGATCCCCTCGCCCGGCCTAATGCTCTGCTCTGCTGTGGAGTTTGTTGCTTTAGCTACGGATGCTGCCATAACCCTAATACCCACAACCACTCTTTAAAGCCCAGCTCAGTGTATGGCAGTATCCTCCTTCCTCTGTCACCTTGACAACAATACTTCTTCCTGATTTTTAAAAAAAAATTCAACTAAGTCTTGTGGTGGGGTGGGGGTTCTGGAGAGGAGATGCTTCCTGGCCAACAGGACTGTTTGGCCCCCATTCTAGGCCCTCATTCATTCGTGGACGCACGCAGAGACTCCATGGCCCATGAGCACCAAGGGGGAAGGGGCCGGGTGGCCCTGTGTCCATGAGCTGACATTGCAGCGGGACAGGCAGGATGGAGACCATGGAGAGACATGCAGCAGCAGGGAGGGCAGGTCCTCCATGGAAGCCAAGGCATCCCGTACTGAGCTGAGGGTGAATCATGGGGACACTTGGGGAAAGAGCTTCCTGAGCCTGGGGAAGGAAAGGCCTGAGTGAGGCATGCACCTGGAATCCAGTGGCTCAGTGGGGCCGAGGTAGAGAGGGGCCAGTGCCCATGCTGGATGAGGGGACATGTCCCTGCCCTCACAGGGCTCACATGCCTTCAGAAAGACAGTGAGGGAGACAGAGAGGGATGTGTAGTGGCCCAAGAACACAGAGGCCAGCCTTCACAGAGCGGTGCCTCAAGGGTGACTCCTGAGGTGAGCAAACGTCCAGATAAGGTGGGATGGGTGAGGAGGCCGCCTAGAGGGGCAGCCTGGAGGAGAGGCCAGTAGGGGGACGGAGGGAGGGGATGGATAGCAGGCGCCGTGCCTCTTCTTCCTCCTGGCAGAATCCCAACTTAGTTCCAGGCAGCGGCGTACCTGGCCCTGGTAGCTATTGTGACTAGAGAGTGGCTGTTACCAGCCTCCCTTGCAGCCTCACAACGCTGCTCCGGCAGGGCCGTGGGCAGGACTCCTGCCCCCGGCAAGGGTGGTCTCAGGAGGAGCCCACTCCTTCCCTCTTTGGCCCACTCTGCACAAGAGGCAGCAGGGGTTCCAGAGCCAGGATAAGGAAAAGTCACCTGCTAAGAACACCAAGGATGTACAAGGACAGGCGTTGGAGGACGCTGCCAAACTGCCCCCACAAAACCCAAGGCTGTCTGCCTCCAGAATTCTCTGTGAGTGCAGGTCACTGTCAGGCAGGGACTGTCCCTCCCAGCCTGATGTGCTCCTGGACCTGACGGGGTGGGGGTGTGGGGAGGACATGCCCGGGCCCACCCCTACAGCTCGCACACCTGCGTGGAGGAGCACACGCTCCCACCTCGGACTCTTCCAATATCTCTATTACGTTCTCTAGCGATCGGCTGCATTTTTGGTAAAGACCCATCAGTTTTTTCATAATTAGGGAGATCTTGGCATTTTAGTTACCCACTCCTCTTTTCAAAAGGATTAACTACGAGAGAAAAATATCATTTCCTTCTTGTGAAAATAGCCTTGGAAAAACTTCAGGCTTTTAAAATCATGTCAGCATTCCTGTGGATCTGATAATATTGTGAGCTCACGTATCTTACCACTGTGAAGTCAGGGTGGAAAATACATCATCTCTTTCAGATTCCCGGAATAACTTCAAAAGTTCCGGATCCCCAGATAAGTGTGCAAGAATGCGCAATTCAATCTGTGAAAAGTCTGAGGGACAGAACCCACATTAATTCTGAATCTACCAACAGCGTCCCTTGTCATTCCTACCCACACCGCAGCCCGCCCTCAGCCTTCTGTCCCCACTGCAGCATCAAGGGCAACATCCCCCCCCTGCCCACCGCCAGGGTCCTCTGGCCTCAGGGCCACTGGCCATCCCTGGGTCTGTAAGTCTAAAGGACTGGTCCTGCCTTCTGTGAGGCCCGCAACGCCTCTGGGGAAGGCCATAGGCACTCCTCTGTTCATCCTGTCCATCACGAGTTTAGAGGGGCCTGCAGGTGCCTGGCAGTGTGACTGGGATTTGACAGTGAACAAAACAGATAGGCCTTTCTTCATGGAGCCCATGTTCTAGGAGCAGGAGACAATGCGCGTGAGTTATCTGGTCTGTCAGAAGATGAGAAGTGAAGAGGAAAAGACAGATCAAGAAAGGAGGCTCAGGAGGGAGAAGGTGGTCAGGAACACCTCCTCAAGAAAGTGACACTGGAACAAAGGCACAGAGGAGGCAAAGGAGGGAGCAAGACGGTGTCCAGTGAAGGGGTTCCAGGAGGGCGTGAGGTGGGACTGACCCAGGCTGGAGGCTAGCCCATTTGCAGGGAGCAAGCAGGGCAGAGCAGCGAGCATGATGAGGGCAAAGAGGAGAAAGGAGAGGCAGACTGGATGGGACCATGAGGGGGCACCTGGGGTCTAGAGAAGGTGAGGGACCATCGAAGCAGATCTGTTGTTATTTACTGTGCACAAGAAATCTTTCCTTCATATAAATATTTGCTTTAGGATTTGCTTTAAAGAGGGAATTCTGTAAGCACCTTTGAATTATCTACCATCCAAGTATTTGAAACATGAAATGTGTAAAGTGAGCCACTGTGACACAGGGCGTCTGTCCGGCATGGTTTGCACGTACCTGCTGCCAGGAAGGTGTGGCCGTCGGGGGCAACGAACATGCTTCTTGGGGAGATGGTGAGCACCGTGCCTTCCAGACCTGAAACATTATTTTAAGAGTACTTGGTGAATTTGGTCATAAGCTGATTCATAGCCATTGCTCACACGGAGTTTATTTTAATATCATTCCGAAGTCAAGAGTCCAGATTTCTGACTTTTCTGAATATTTTTATTAATATAATTTAAAAGCAAATGGTACTGCTGATAGTAAAGCAGGCTTTCTGTTGTTAAAATTTTACATTCTGTCTAGAATTCTTGGTGAGGAAAAGCTCAAACACGGACCATTGAACATACTCTGGTAAGAATGTTCTGGAGTTCCCCGGAGCCTCACCGCCTAGAAGACAGGGTTTGGGGAAGCTGTGGGGTCCTACAATGCATAGCACATGTTTTGAAGGGCAGTAGGAGACAAAGGTGCTCATGGTCGCCTCCACGGGTCCTGCTTATGGGCGACTGTGTATTTGAAAAGGACCCTGGTCATGCTTCACTGTTTCATGGTGACCACAGCAGAGAGGCAGGAGCACCCCACCAAGGGTGCAGGGGTTGGGGGACAGGCCACAGAACCTAGTTTGCTTAGATGTGACCTTTTTCTTTTTTAGAAATCTAACTGTCAGCATTTCAGTGGAAGAGCTCAGAAGAAAAAACAGTGTTAGTATGCTTTTATAAAACATTTCCAGTAGGTTTCAGACTTTAATAAAAGCCAGTTCTATTGTATGTTTGTTTGTTTTTTTCCTCTATTGGGAAGTTGGTGGGGGAGAAATGGTGGGAAGGGAGCTACTTTCCTTGTATAATTATCATCTATTTTAACTTGTAAATTGCTGAAAGGGAGGTACCTTATCAGTTTAGCTGTGTTTTATTTTTCAATGTGTATTTAAATCTTGGTCATGCAAATACAGAGAACTTGAGGAAGACAAAGAAGTTAGTTATCCAGAAAAGCATTATAAATACTTGCAGGTTTTTAGGAAATGTTACCCAAGACTTCAACAAGGTAGAGAGAAATGTGTTACCTTTAAAATCCTGTGGTTTAGTAATTTGAATTGGGTGCCTGGAGATACCTTGGATATTCTGTTCATAACAAGAGGAGAATAGCTTTGGTTGAAATATTTACTCATAAATTAATCTGTACCATTTGATTGGTATTATCATTACTTTAAAAAATTTTTTAAAAGTAAACTCTATTCCCAACATGGTTCTTGTATTCATGGCCACAAGATCGAGAGTCACATGCTCTACCAACTGAGTCAGCCAGGAGCATCCAAATCTGTACCGTTTAAGGGCATTTAAAATGTGTCACTTTGGGGCACTTGGGTGGCTCATTTGCTAAGCATCTGCCTTTGGCTCAGGTGTCTTCGGCTCAGGTCATGATCCTGGGGTCCTGGGATCGAGCCCCACATTGGGCTCCCTGCTCAGTAGGAAGCCTGCTTCTCCCTCTCCCCCTGCCTGTGTTCCCTCTCTTGCTGTGTCTCTCTCTGTCAAACAAATAAATTAAATCTTTAAACAAAAACCCAACCAAACAAAAAAATGTGTCACGTTTTATTAAACCTTAACAAAATAGCTAAGCCAGTGTATCATGCATAAGCATATTACTACTGTGTCTGATACAAGTGTCTGATACTGAAACATAATTTTGGTGAGTATACCACTAAATATAGTTAGCAACTGTGAGACAATTCATTTTGACTCCAGTCTGTTTGGCCCTTACCGTAATTGTATACAGCATGCTAAACTACAGCTTAAAAATTTCTATATAACATGCTAAACATAGATTTCTATGAAATTTATATATTGTAGTTTCCCCTTAGAAACATATTTTAAGATGAAACTTCTGGTCTCTCCACCCTGACCACTGCTCTCCCCTAGTGCTCTTGGCACTCAGTACTGGGCTCAGTCTTGGCATGTGCAACAGCCCTGTGGCCGGTGGCCAGTGTGTCCACATCCCCTGAAAAACCATGTGACAGCTCACTAAGCACCTTCACACCCTTACAACTTGTACTGAACAGCCACTAGCTTCCCTTCTGTTACAGCCATTTGAATCAGGAAAACTTCTGTGGCAACATCTTTTGTGCTTGGCGGTACCTTCCACAAAGATACCCTGTTCTACCTGGAAATGTTCTACTTGGGCATCGGTTGGGCTCAACTCCCTGACTGGATCTGGTGAGGCTGCCGGATGTCTCAGACCCTGTGCTTTGGGTCCAGCAACACCACGTGTTAAGACAGGCACTGTCACCCCATTTTTAAAGGTGAGGACACTGAGGCCCGAGGTATGAAGCTAGTGGCTCTCAAGTTTTCTCTACAACAGAATCACGTGATATCTTAAAACAACACCAAATAGTCACGTGATAAACTCAGTAACAGGTCAGAGATGACAGAAAATGAGAGTCAGTGAACTTGAAGATAGTAGAAACTATCCAGTAGAGAGGAGAGAAGAAAAATTTGGGGGAAACATGAACAGAGGCTCAGTGACCTGCAGGATAATACTAGAACTACAATACGATTATTATTTCAGTCCCTGAAAGAGAAAAAAGAGACCAGTGTTGAAAAAATAAAGAAATAATGGCTAAAATTTTCCCAGATTTAGTGAAAGACATATTTTTCAGATTCAAGAACCTGAACAACCTTAAATAAGATGAATTAAAAGAAAATTGGGCCCAGAAATACCACAACTGCTGGAAACCAAAGCTGGAGAACAATCTTGAAAGCAGCACGAGCAAAATGACCCAGGACACTAGAGGAGCAGCCCCGTGGGCGGCTGCCAACTTCGCGTCAGGAACCATGCACTCAGACCACAGTGGGGCTGACCGAGGGCACTGCGGCAAACTGCGTCCTCTGGGAATGAAGGTGAACTGAAGCCGTTCTTGGATGAATAAACATGGAGAGAACATGTCCTCAGGGAGCCTGCTCTGAAAGGAGCGCTAACGGAAGTTGTTCAGACTGAAGGGAAAGGTACCAAGGAAGCCTGCAACTTAACAAATGGAGGATGAGCGATAGACAGGCTCAGTACCCGAAGAAGCATAAGGACTATTTTTTTCAAGCTCTTTCAAATATTTACTACTGTTAAAAGCAAACACGGTAACACTTCCTGGGGTGTTTACAGTGTGTGCAGATGTAATGCATGGCAGTGAGGACAAGCTGGTGTTCGTAAGGCTTCCACAACTTACTGGGAGTGGTAAAACATCAAATCCAAAACTACACTGAATATGGATATGTCTACTATGACCCCTGCAGCCATCACTAAAAATCATATCATAAGGGGCCCCTGAGGCCCCTGGGTGACTTAGTTAGTTAGGTGGTGAACTCTTAGTTTTGGCTTGGGGCACAATCTCAAACCCCACATTGGGCTCTGTGCTCAGCGGCGAGTCTGCTTGAAATTCTCCCTCTCCCTCTGCCCCTCCCCCTCCTCACGCTCTCTTTCTCTCTAAATAATTAAATCTTTAAAAAATATTATACGGTGTGGGGTACCTGGGTGGCTCAGTGGGTTAAAGCCTCTGCCTTCGGCTCAGGTCATGATCTCAGGGTCCTGGGATTGAGTCCCACGTCAGGCTCCCCACTCAGTGGGGAGCCTGCTTCCCCCGCTCTCTCTGCCTGGCTCTCTGCCTACTTGTGATCTCTGTCTTCAAATAAATAAATGAAATCTTTAAAAAATATATCATACAGTGAGAGGTAGCAAAAGGCCCAATACACAAATTGAAATGGAATTCTAAAAATTATTCAATAATTCAGAGAAAGGCAGGAGAGAGGGAACAGAAGAACAAAAACGGAAAGAACTAATAGAAAACCAAATGGCAACCCAAACCCAACACTATCAATAATTACATTATGCTTAAATACTTTAAACACACCAATTAAAAACAGAGTTTGAGTGCACGAATGTAAGACCCAACTACGCTGTCTATGAGAAATCCACTTTAGTAAGATTTAGATGGATTACAAATAAATGGGTGAAAGAGGAGATGCCATGCAAATACCGATTAGGAGAAATCTGGAGTGGCTATATTAACATAAGACAAAGCAGCATTCAGAAGGGAATTTACCATGCATACAGAGGATATCACAGAATGATAAAAAAGGTGAATTTATAAGGAAATGTCAATTCTAAATGTGCACACATCTAATGACAGAATTTAAAAGTACATAAAGCAAGAACGGACAGACCTGCAGTGAGAAACAGACCCACGGTTACACTTAGAGTTGTAAACACACTCCTCTCTCAGTAATATGTAGAAATGAGAGATAAAATCAGCAAGGATACAGAAGACCTGAATACTATCAACCAACTTGACCTAATTGACATTTATAGAATACTAGATCCAGAGACAGCAGAACACACATTCCTTTCAAGTGCAAATGAAACATTGTTCAAGATAGATGATACCATAGGTTGCAAAACAAGCAATTTTAGAAAAATTAAAATCACTCAAAGTATGTTCTCTAACCATAATGAAGGTAAACCAAGAAGGTAAACCAATAACAGAAAGCTATCTGGAAAATTCACAAACAGTTGGACATTAAAAAACATACTTCTTAATTAGCCAGTAGAAGTCTCAAGAGAACTTAGAAAATATGTTGAACAGAATGCAAAAGAAAACACATAGTATCAAAATCCATGAGATGTAGCTAAAGCAGTACTCACAGGGAAAGTTATAGCATTAAATGTTTATATTGGAGAAAAATAAAGGTCTCAAATCAATAATTTAAGCGTCTACCTTGAGGAACTAGAAAAAGAAGAACAAATTAAGTCTAATACAAGTAATGGAAAAATAACAAAGATCTGAAATTAATGAAATTTAAAACAGAAAAGCAATAACTGCTGACCCTTGGACAACACGGGTTTGAACTACACAGATCTACTTATACAGGGAATGTTTTTGAAAATTATGGACAGGGCGCCTGGGTGGCTCAGTGGGTTAAGCCTCAGCCTTTGGCTCAGGTCATGATCTCAGGGTCCTGGGATGGAGCCCCGCATCGGGCCCTCTGCTCAGCAGGGAGCCTGCTTCCCTCTATCTCTACCTGCTTCTCAGCCTGCTTGTGATCTCTCTTTCTCTGTCAAATAAATAAAAATAAAATCTTTAAAAAAAAGAAAAGAAAAATACAGGACAGTACTGCAGATATATTTTCTTGTCCTTATGATTTTCTTAATAACATTTCCTTTTTTCTAGCTTACTACTGTAAATTAGAATTATTTTAAGAATACAGCATATAATGCATAATACATACAAAATACCCATTAGTCAACTGTTTATGTTATCAGTAAGGATTCTGGTCAACAGTAATCTATCAGTAGTTAAGTTTTTAGGGGCCCAAAAGTCATATGTGAATTTTCTACTGTGCAGGGGCTCAGTGCCCTAACCTTTGTGTTGTTCAAGGGTCAACTGTACAGAAGAATCAGTAAAGCCCAAATCTGGTTCTTAAAGAAGACCAATAAGATTGATAAACCTCTATGTAAACTGTTCAAGGAAAAAAAGGCAAAAATGATCAATTTCAAGAAATGAAAGGCAGATATCACCACAGATCACACAGACACTAGGCACAATAAAGAAACTCTATGAGCATAATATGCCTATAAATTCAACAAGATGAAGGGGGCTAGTTCCTTAAAAGACACAAACTACCAAACATCACTCAAGAAAAGAACAGAAAATCTGGATAACCTACGTCTACTACAGAAATTGACTCTATAGTTAAGGACCTTTCCACAAATAAAATTCCAAGTCCGGATAGTTTCAATGGTGAATTCTACCAAATATATAAGGAATAAATAATATCAATTCTATGTGATCTTTACTAGAAAATAAAAGAGAAGGGAATATTTTCTCATTCATCTTATGAGGCAAGTAATATCCTAATAGCAAAACCAGACAAAGACACTTCAAGAAAAGAAAACTACAGACCAATATCCCTCATGAATATAGAAAGAAACAATCCTAAACAAAATAAAAACAAATCAATCTGGCAATAGGACAATCTGTCATGACCAAGTGGAGTTAATCCTACAGATCCCAGCCTTGACTGGTTCAACATTTAAAAATCTATCAGTGTCATTCCTTATATAAATACATTGAAGGAGAAAGTCACATGCTCTTAAAAGATGCAGAAAAAGTACTTGACAAAATTAGATATCCATTCATGATAAAAAAAAAACCTAATCTCAGTAAACTAAGAATAGAAAATAATTCTCTAACAGGACAAAGAGAATCTGTGACAAAACCTAAAATGAACATTATCCTTGATGGTAAAAGACTCAGTGTTTTCCTTTGGGGGTCAGGAGCAGGGCAAGGATGTCTACTCCCAGGGCTCTATTCAACACAATAGAGGAAGTCTGAGCCAGCACGATAAGGCAAGAAAAAGAAATAAAACATACAGTATAAAAATAAATAAATAAAATGGCCAGTATTCATGGCAGACATGATTGTCTATGTAGAGTAACCCATGGAAACTACAAAAAAGCCTGGGACTAATAAGTGAGCTGACCAAGGTACCAGGATATAAAGTCAACCTACAAAAATCAATTGCATATCTACAAATTACCAATGAACAGTTGGAGATTGAAATTAAACAATGCCATTTGCAACAGCACCTGCAAAGTACCTAGGTATAAATCTGTACACTGAAAACTACTAAATCCTGATGAGAGAATTCAAAGCCCTAAATTAAAGGAAAGATATATCATGTTCTTGGATGAGAATATTCAATATCAAATGCCAATGACCCCCACATTGATCTACAAATTCAACCAATCCCAATAGAAATTCCAGCAGGATACTTCAAAGCTTTCAATGAGCTGATTCCATAATTATAGATCATAGGTCTAAATGTAAAACATAAAACTCTAAAACTTTCAGAAGAAAACTTAACAGAAAATCCTTGTGATCTTAGGTTACACAGAGAGCTCTTAGACACACACCAAAAACATGATCCATGAAAGAAAACACTTGAAAGATTTGACTCCATCAAACTTTTAAAAACCTTTGGTTTGGGAAGGATGTTGTTAAGGGAATGAAAATCAGCCTTGTACTAGAATAAGTTTTTTGCAAATCACACTGGATTCAGTATATATAATATATTAGCATTATATATAATATTACTATAATTAGTATATAATTATATATGTAATTAGTATAACTAGTATAATATATATAGTTCTTTATAAGCATATAAAGAACTCTTAACAAAACTCAACAATGAAATGTACTTCTAGTATGGCAGAGTGAGGAGCTTGCCAACTTCTTCTACAAGGTCAGTATTACCCTGATACCGAAGCCAGACATTAAATAAAACACCCTCCGTAAGTAAAGATACAAAACTCTCAACCGAATATTAACAAACTGACCTAACAAAGTACAAAAAGGATTATATACCATGACCAAGTAGGATTTATCTCAGGAATGCAAGGTTTGTTTAAAATCTAAAAATAACTACTGTAATACCTCAGATTAGTAGAATAAAGACAAAAAAATCATCTTCACAATAAAACATTTAGAGCAACTGCCAAAATCCAACACTCATTTATATGAAAATATCTCAACTAACTAGGGGGAAAAAAAAAGAAATTTCTTGACCTAAGAGCACCTATAAAATTTACTCACTTTGAGTAATCTCAGTGTCATAGCTGTATAAAATAGGATCTGTTCTCTACCCAATGGAACGTTAAGTCAAGACCAGGTCAGACTATAACTAATGCACCCAGCTAAATGCTCCTGGTTTCAGGGTCACCCAGCAAACAAACATGCAGTTCCTAATATCATTTCTCCCAGGACCCATGAAACATCAGCTTTAATGAAAGTCACTTTACCAAAGAGAGAGAGAAACAAGTTTCCCCTTTGTCCTGAGAAAGAAGGAATGTTAAGTTTAAAGATTTTATTTTATTTATTTGTCAGAGAGAGAGAGAGAGAGAGAGAGCGCACAGGCATACACAGAGGGAGAAGCAGGCTCCCTGCCGAGCAAGGAGCCCGAAGTGGGACTTGATCCCAGGACGCTGGGATCATGACCTGAGCCGAAGGCAGCCGCTTAACCAACTGAGCCACCCAGTCATCCCGGAATGTTAAGTTTAAATGGATTATTTTTAGATGAATATGAAAGAAACCTTTTAGTAATTAAATGGCAATTTTTATGTTTTACAATATAAAAAAAAACAGGATAATAGAAACTTCACTAAATACCTAACTTAAAGAAAACCTGCTTTGTTAAATAGGTTCTTTCACAGAACAGAATCCTGGGAAGGATGTTGGCCTATGCCAAGCTCTTCATGGATAGTGGCTTCCCCATTGCTGTGCTGCACTGTGTCCCAAGCAGGTCTGTGTCTGCTCATGTACATGGCTTCCTGTTCACAGTTGTGTACAGGAAATGTCACAGAGCTTCTGTGCTGGCTTCTCTAATGAAAATAACAATTGGACAGTCCTGTCCCTAAAGCCTCATGCACACATGAAAGCTCACACCTTTCTGTCTGTCAAGGGGAGCCACGAATGTACACGCATGTGAGTTATCCCTAAAGACCAAGGGTGAAATAAAGTGACTGTGTGACAGCTAACAAGAGCCCGAGGCATCTGGGAGGGAGTCAGATCCCATTCAGCGACCTTCTGAATGTGGCGAAGCCTGGTGGCAGCACCCAGCACACCGGGATATAGACGGAAGCATGGCTGTGACATGCCCATGGTGGCGTCCAAGTCAGACGTGACTTAGCAAATGGATGCTGTCCAAGACCAAAAACAGATTTTACTATGAGGAGGATTTGTGCCTTTCTGAGGAAGAAGAAAGAAATGGCAAACCATTTGCAGACACAATGCTGTCAGGTCAGTTTGGACTCCCATTAATCTCAAGGGAGGGGCTGGCCCTCTTGCTGACATGAGAAGAGAACATCTGAACGTTATGGTGCAAAAGCAGTATTATTGGCATACTTGGCTTCTTAGGGTCAGTCACTGGTATTTGACATCAGCTAGTCCCCTCATGTTGACCACTCAGCAGTCAAAAAAATAAAAAGACTTTTTTTGGTAATTGTATGTAATTAACATACAATGTTATATTAGTTTCAAGTGTGCAACAGTGATTCAACAATTCCATATATTATCCAGTGCTCATCATGACCAGTGTAGTCCCCATCTGTCACCAGACAACATTATTATGATAGTAATGATTATATTCCCCATGTTGTACTTTTCATCTGCATGACTTATAACTGTGGGTTTGTATTCGCAATCCTCTTCATCTATTTCATGGATCTCCCCACCTGCCTTCCCTCTGGCAGCCACCAATTTGTTACCTCTATTTAAGATCTGTTTTGGGGGGCAGGTGTTTTGTTCGGTTTTTTAGATTCCACATATAAGTGAAATCATATGGGATCTGTCTCTGTCTGACTTACTTCACTTAGCTTAATAGCCTCAAGGTCCAACCACATTGTTGCAAATGGCAGGATCTCATTCTTTTCTATGGATAAGTGATACTCCATTGTAAACACACAGACCACATCTTCTCTATCCATTCGTCTGTCGATGGATACTTGAGTTGCTTCCATATCTTGGCTATTTTGTAAATCATGCTAAAATGAACACAGGTGCATGTGTCTTTTCAAATTAGCGTTCTCCTTTTCTTTGGGTAAATATCCAGTAGTAGAACTACCGGATCATATGGTATTCTTAGTTTTAATTTTTTGAGGAAACTCCATGCTGTTTTCCACAATGGCTGCACCAATTTACACTCCTACCAACAGTGCATGAGGGGTCTTTTATCTCAGCATCCTCATCAACACTTTTTTCTTATCTTTTTTATCTATTCTGACAGGTGTGAGGCGGTATCTCGTTGTGGTTTTTATTTGTATTTCCCTGATGATGAGGGATGTTGAGCATCTTTTCATGTTGGTCATTTGTATGTCTTCTTTGGAAAAATGTCAATTTGGTTCTCTGTCCATTTTTTATTGGACTGGTTTTTTTTTTTGAGGGGGGCATTGAGTTGTGTAAGTTCCTTATATTTCAGCTATTATCACTTTATTGGATATATTATTTCCTCTCTCCATTCACTAAATTGCTTTCCCATTTTGTTGATGATTTCCTTTGCTGGGCAGAAGCTTTTTATTTTGGAGGAATCCCAATAGTTTAATTTTGTTTCCTTTGTCTCAGGAGACATATCTAGAAAAATGTGGCAACAGTGGATGTCAAAGAGATTACTGCCTATGTTTTCTTCTAGGATTTTTATACTTTCAGGTCTCACGTCTAGGTCTTTAACCCATTTTAACCTTATTTTGTGGTCCAGTTTCAGTCTTTCACATGTAGTATCTGTCTTCCCAGCACCATTTATTGAAGAGACTTTTTCCCCCCATTGGATATCCTTGCTCCCTTTGTCGCAGATTAATCAACCACGTAAGTGTGGGTTTCTCTCTGGGCTCTCTATTCTGTTCCCTTGATCTATGTGTCTATTTCTCTACCAGTACCATACTGTCTTGATTACAATAGCTTTGTAATATATCTTGAGATCTGGAATTGTGATACCTTCAGCTTTGTTCTTCTTTCTCAAGAATGCTTTGGCTATTTGGGGTCTTCAGTGGTTCCATACAAATTTTGGTATCATGTGTTCTAGTTCTGTGGAAAATGTTATTGGTATTTTGTTAGGAATTACACTGAATCTGTAGATTGCTCTGTGTAGTATGGGCATTTTAACAATATTAATTCTTCCAATCCATGAGCATAGTATATCTTTCCATTTATTTGTGTCTTCTCCAACTTCTTTCATCAATGTTATGTAGTTTTCAGAGTACAGGTCTTTCACTTTCCCAGTTAAGTTTATTCCTAGGTATTTCTTTTTTGGGGTGTGCAATTGTAAATGAGATTGTTTTTTAAATTTCTCTTTCTGCTACTTGGTTTTCAGTATATAGAAATTCAACAGGTTTCTCTCTTTCTTTCTTTTTCTTTTTTTTTTTTTTTTGCAACAGGTTTCTATATGTTAATTTTTGATCCTGCAACTTTGCTGAGTTCAGTCATCAGTCCTAATAGTTTTATGTTGGAATCTTTAGGGTTTTCTATATGTAGTATCATGTCATCTGCAAATAAGGAAAGTTTTACTTCTTCCTTATCAATTTGGTTGCTTTTTATTTCTTTTTCTTGTCTGATTGCTGCAGCAGGGGCTTCTAGTACTATGCTGAATAAACACGCAGTGAAAATTTTAATCTTCTGGGCCCCCCTAATTTGCAGTAGTCTGGACCAGGCCCATAAGCCTTTTGAGCACTATCGAGCAGAATGCAGAGTGAGCACAAAGCAACAGGACCATACATCATCAGAGTGACTGCTTTAAATTTCCCAAACTATAATGAGTAAAAATAAGTTGGTACTTTATTCTCCTCTAGGTTACAAATTTTTCTTTAGTGTACAGATCACAAGTGGTATGAGAACCACTTCCAAGCCCCTGTATAAATAAACACAGCCAGATTTTCTGGGACACTGAGACCCACTACAGGAAACACCTTGTGCTTTGTACCTGATTCTCTTTTCTCAGCTTCCATCAACAACTTTGGCCCCCATTATGGGTGCGGAGAAAAAGTGCTGGTAATAAAAATTGGGCCCATTCTTAGCATTTGTTTTCCTGGTGAACTTTGGTGTGCTTAAAAAAATATATAAGAGCATTAATCTAGAAAAATTCAATGTTACCAGCCTTTATTTCACATTCAGCAAAAGGCAAGGTGCAGAGGTGACATTTTAAGCCTACAATTTGGCATTTGTTAAAATGTCAGTAGTTGTAAGTGAAAATGCCAAGCAAGGAACAGTTTTCACTATGAGGGAAGGCAGTTGCACCCAAGAGGTCTGTTGTCCCATGGCCCTCCTGCTCAGGTACTATGTGGGCCTAGAGATGGCCACCAGCAGTCCTCTGCAGTGTGGCCAAAGGGTCCAAACTCTAGATTCACTACAAGAAGGCAGCAGAAATATAGCAATCATGATGGCAGACCTGTCTCTAGCGTATATCCTTGGAGCCTCTAGAATGAGGCCGAATGGCAGTGATAATCACAATGAGGGTCACAGCTGGCTTCCCTTGTCCTGATCTCTGTGTGACAGCAGCAGCAGCAGCAGCAGCAGCAGCTTCCAAGCACCACATGAGTGCCTCTGATGGGCTGTCAGGAACAAAGGAACAAACTTGTGCTCCAGCAGGATGCGGCCTCCTGAGGGCAAGGCCATGTCTGTGGTGTTACCCCTGGGTCCTCAGCACCTATGACCCTTCCTATTAGTTGAATGAATGAAATGAAAAGGAAATAATCTTCCCAATAATCTCGCAAAGAAGACATTATTTTTATCATTTCATGGATGGGAAAATTGAAGTTTCTAGCTAGAGTTATACTGTTAGCAATTGAGCTGGAATTTGAAATCAGGTCTACTCCAAACCAGTGTTCAGCTGCCTCTGGAGTTCTGTCAAACGGTGCCAGATAATTCCTGAAATAATTTTTCTTAAGAATATGAGGGAAAACAAGACAAGTAAAAGCCACTGCAGCAAAACCATAGAAAGGACAACTGGTGAAGAGAACAGGGTAAGGGCCACACAGACATACCCAAGAGAGCAGTTCGCACTGGGCTAATACTCCTGCACTTGGTCTGATCTGCAGCCCCAACACCAGCATGAAGCCCACCTTGTGTGGCCCTGGGGGCTGAGTGAGGGGCTCAGCTGCACCTCCCTGCACCCCTATGGTCCCAGGTGGCCCACTCCTTCACCTGAGAGCTTTAGTTCGGTCCCCGCCTCCTCCATCACTGCCTCTCTGTCTCCCTGTGCCCTAGACATGAGGTACAGAGAAGAGAATGTGGCTGGCCTGTGAGGCTGTCTGGCTGCTGGGCAGGAGAATGGGAGGGCCCGCAAAGACAGCCAAGGTGAGTGGGATGAGAAGGGTAGTGGAGAGCAATGTCCAAGAGCAACACTCCACAGGACCTGGCGATGGGGCTAAAAAACCAGGGCTCCCACCTGAGCCACCAGGGAAACTGAGGCAGATCTGGCATAAAAGGATGAAATCACTGTAACTTTTTTTTTTTAAGATTTATTTATTTATTTTAGAGAGAGCAGAGGGCAGAGGAGGAGAGTGAGAGAAACTTAAGCAGACTCTGTGCTGAGCACCAAGCCCGACATGGGGCTCAATCTCATGACCCTGAGATCATGACCTGAGCCAAAACCGAGAGTCAGAAGCTCAACAACTGCACCACCCAGGGGCTTCCATTGTGAAGTGATCCTTGGAGAATGAGGGGAATGCTCCTTTTATTCTACATAGAAATTGGAAAATATTTAATCCTTGAAATAACAAAGTATACAGGTAAAAACATCTCATTTGGGTTTCAAATAGTGGTGCAGAGTTAGCAATAGTTACGTGACTTATGAAAATCTTGATAATAAATAATTTGATAGCACAATGATATTATGTGAGAGATCCTCATCAGGTAAGCAGCAAAATCACATGCCAACAACATAAAGACCCTGAATAGAATTAGTTCAAATTAACTACTTTAACATGTATATAGGTAATGATGAAATAGGGCTTAAATACTGTATCTGGAAAACAAGACTCTTCATTGGATGGTGCTGCCTGAGCCCGAAGGCGAATTTTCTAAGAATCCTTAAGCAGTAACAACCTAAGAATGGTGGGCACACTGAAAACAAAACAGAACATTTCCTGTTAGAACAATACTTCTCATATGTGCTGATCGCTAGAAAAAACCCATAATCTTGTCATGTGTGGAGACACTGGTTACTGGGGCCACGAGTATTCTTTTCCTTCTTCCTTAGAAAAAGAGACTCAATTGTTGTTAAGGACCCCCACCTTTAAGCCAGCCAGCATAGGCTATCTTGTGGCCATAGTGACTAGTTTAAGGGTGGCTTAGGCTATTTCTGAAAGATGCAAGGAGATGCTTGCTGAAGGCATCTGCAAAAGATGCTTCCTCCTCCTTCCATGGAAGTGACATGGAGAGATGTGTTTGGAGTACGGAGTACGGAGCAAAAAAAACTAAGCAGTTTTTGCCAAGACCTGCTGGGATGCTGAAGAAGAGAAGCTGGGAAATGGGGGACAGAAGCTGGACCTGCTGTATAAGTTAGGCTGCCAGGTCAAATCTTGCCTGAAGCTGGTCCTCCCTTGGACTTCTTTTTTTTTTTTTTTAAGATTTTATTTATTTATTTGACAGACAGAGATTACAAGTAGGCAGAGAGGCAGAGAGAGAGAGAGGAGGAAGCAGGCTCCCTGCTGAGCAGAGAGCCCGATGCTGGGCTTGATCCCAGGACCCTGGGATCATGACCTGAGCCGAAGGCAGAGGCTTTAACCCACTGAGCCACCCAGGTGCCCCCTCCCTTGGACTTCTAAGTTAGGTAAGCTGAGAGATACCTTGATAGTTTAGATCAGTTTGGGTTTGATTTTCTGTTGTTTGCCACTGGACGTATTTGGATGAATACTCAGATAAGCAGTAACTTAATCACCCAGTGTAGACACGTGAGGAAAAGTACTCAGTTAGTGCTGACCCTCCACACATGCTCCTCCTTCTCAAGGTGGCAAGGGAGGGGAGGAGCTTGCTCTCTTGAGCCAAAGGACAGGAAGGGGACAGCCCAGCAAGACAGAAAACCTATGCCAGTCAAATACCACAGAAAAGCACTGTGGCTGAGTTTAACAAGTGAATTAGCATGACTTCCCCCCACCCTTCATACCTGGACAAGTTCCTCCTAGTAATTTTCTACCCAGTAACTCTGTCCACATCCCTACTGGTCGTAAATTCCCAGGTGCCCTTGCTGTATTTGGAGTTGAATTCGATCTCTCTTCCTTATTGCAATAATCTTGAATACGCTCTTCCTTGCCTGTTCAACTCTCTCTGGTGCAATTTTTCTTTGACAAAATACAACATGTCAATATTTGTGGGATATAGTTAGAACTGTGGGGAAGAATGAAATTTTATAGCACAAAAAAAGTACACATGAGAAAAAAGGAAAGGTCTTAAAGCAAAAATCTAAAATTGCACCTTGAGAACCTACCAAAGTAAAGCAAAATAAACCCAAATCAAGCAGAAGAAAGGAAAGAATAAAGAACAGAAATCAATAAAATTGAAAACAGAGAAAACCCACTGAAAAAAATAGCTATTCATTGAAAAAGATCACTGATAAAATTCTGTCTAGACTGACAAAGAAAAAAGAGAGAAGACACAAATTACCAATATCAGGAATGAAATAGGGGACATCACTACAGATACTGCAGACATCAAAAGGATAAGGGAATGCTACAAACAACTATATGCACAACAATTTCACAAATAAGGCAAAATGGACTAATTTTTCAAAAAATACAACCAAACAAAATTTACCCAGTATGAAACAATATGAATAACCCTATATATTGGTAAAATTGAACACGTGATTTTAAAACTCTCCAACAAGAAACCTCCAGATCCAGACAATTTTATTAGCAAATTCTACCAAATTTAAAGAAGATCTTTTTTTAAGATTTTATTTGTAAGTAATCTCTATACCCAATGTGGGGCTTGAAGTTACCACCCTCAGATCAAGAAACACATACTCCATGGACCGAGCCACCCAGGCATACCTATTTAAAGAATTAACACATTTTCCACACGATATCTTCCAGAAAATGCAAGAGGAGGAATATTTCCTATTTTGTGAAACTAGTGTTATCCTGGTATCCAAACCAGATAAAAACAGATCTATATGTCTCATGAGTATATACACAAAATCCTTTAAAAATATTAGTATATATTGGCATCAAAATAGACACATAGGCCAATAGAACTGAATAGAGAGCCCAGAAATAAAGCTATGATTATATGGCCAATAAATCTACAACAAAAGAGGCAAGAATATCCAATAGGGAGAAGATAGTCTCTCTGGTAAATTGTGTTGAGGAACCTGGACAGATACATTCAAAGGAATGAATCTAGACCACTATCTTACACCATGTAAAAAAATTAACACAAAATGGATTAAAGACTTGAATATAAGACCCAAAAGCATAAAAATCCTCAAAGAAAACACAGGTGGTAAGCTTCTTGACATCAGTCTTAGCATTGATCTGACTCCAAAAGCAAAAATAAACAAGTGGGAGTAGATTAAACTAAAAACAAAACAAAACAAAACAAAACAAAACAAAACACTTCTGCAAAGGGAGAGAAAAAAGGCAACCTATTGAATGGGAAAAAATTATAAATCATATATCCTGTAAGGCATTAATATCCAAAATATATAAGGAATTCAAACAACTCAATAGCAAAAAAAAAAATCTCATTAAAAAATGAGCAGAGGACCTGAATAGATGTTTTTCTGAGGAAGATATGCAGATGGTCAACAGGCACATGAAATGATACTCAACATCACTCATTATCAGGGAAATGCAAATCAAAACCATGAAGAGATATTATCTCATACCTGTCGGGATGGCTATTATCAGAAAGACAAGAAACAACAAGTGTTGGCAAATATGTGGAGAAAAGGTAGATCTTGTACACTGTTAATAGGAATGGAAATTGGTGCAGCCACTGTGGAAACAGGGTAGAGACTTCTCAAAGATATAAAAATAGAATTATCATATAATGCAGCAATTCTACTACTAGGTATTTGCCTGAAGAAAACAAAAGCATGAACTTGAAAAGACACATACATCCCTATGTTTATTGCAGCACTATTTACAATAGCTAAGATATGGAAGCAGCCCAAGTGTCCATTAATGGATGAATGGATTTAGAAGATATGGTATTATATATTATGGAATGTTAGCCATAAAAAGAAGGAGCTCTTGCCATTTGTGACAACATGGATGAACCCTGAGGGCATTATGTTAAGTGAAATAAGTCAGAGAAAGACAAATACCATATGATTTCACTTATATATGGAACCTAAAAATAAAACAAAAGAAAAAACAAAACAAAATTAAACTCATAGATACAGAGAACAGGTTGATGATTATCAGAGGGGTAAGGCAACTGGGGAGTAGATGAACTAAGTTAAGGGGGTCACCCATATGGTGACAGAGGGTAATTAGACTTAGTGTGATGATCAATTTTATTCATTATTTCAAAAACATTTGGTGACCACCCATCATATGGTAGACACTGAGCTCATTTCTGGGATAAAATGTTGAGACAACTCAAAGAGTGTATAGTAGAAGGAAGGCAAACACTACAGCAAGGGAGTAAGTGATATTATAGGTTAAACTGAGGATAATCTGGGGGTGAACATTTCCAATGAAACTATCTTAAATTAAAATCATGTAAGAATAGACAAATGGGGGCACCTGGGTGGCTCAGTGGGTTAAGCCTCTGCCTTTGACTCAGGACATGATCTCAGGGTCCTGGAATGGAGCCCCACATTGGGCTCTCTGCTCAGCAGGGAGCCTGCTTCCCTCTCAATCTCTGCCTGCCTCTCTGCCTACTTGTGATGTCTGTCAAATAAATAAATAAAATCTTAAAAAAAAAATAGACAAATGGACCAAGGGCACAAAACTAAGAGCCTAGAAACAGACCCAGCATCTATCAAATTCAAGGATAGAGGCATTGCAAATTACTATAAGTTATTCCAACAGCTTACTGTAACCATAGTTATAACAAGCAGTTATTCAGATGGGAACATAATGGGATCTCTCCCTTTCACCTGTATAAATGCAAATTCCAGAGGGACTGCAGACCCAATGTAAAAAGCAAAGCCCTAAAACAATTAAAAGAGAATTAGAGTATCATGAGGATCTCTGTGTTAAAAAAAAGATTCCTTAAAAAAGACACAAAGCATGGGGCACCTGGGTGGCTCAGCAGGTTAAAGCCTCCACCTTTGGCTCGGGTCATGATCCCAGGGTCCTGGGATCGAGCCCCACATCAGGCTCTCTGCTCGGCGGGGAGCCTGCTTCCTCCTCTTTCTCTCTGCCTACTTGTGATCTCTGTCTGTCAAATAAATAAATAAAATCTTTAAAAAAAAGACACAAAGCATTAAAACCATAAAGAAAAGAGTATGAAGTTGATATTAACACAGAAAACACCTGTGATTCAACTTCATCGAACACAACATAAAAATATCAAACACAGACTAAGAGAAGATATTTATGTAAGTAAATGAAAGACTAGTATCCATAATATGTAAGGAAATTTTACAAATTAATAAGGAAAGACAAACTGCTAAATTGAAAATTGGCAAAAGAAATAAACAAGTAAGTCACTGAAGAAACTGCAAAGAAACCTGAATCTTAAACCACAATAAATACTAATTCACACGCATCCAAGCAGCAAAGACTAGAACGTGTGGAAACATCAAGAGCAGCAGACATTGTGGAGCAGCACAGAGCTTTCTCCAAAGCTGCAGGTGGGGAGGGGGGGTACCTTTCTACCCCTGGAGAGTGCTGGATGATGTCGGGAAAGCAGCACCCAGCATGCCCTCTGGCCAGGCAACACAAGTAACCAGGGGAGGGAAACCCTAGCATGTGTCCAAGAATATATATCGCAGCATTATTTTTAATTCTTACAGCATTGTTTCTAATAGTGGAAATCTGGAAAACATCCAGTACATTTATACAATGAAATACTATATAGTAGCCCAGATAAATGGACTAGCGTTACTTCAGCCAGTGTGGATAAATCTCAAAAACATAATGTTGAATGAGAACAGCAAGCTATAGGGCACCAGGCTGACTCAGTCGGTTAAGTGTCTGCCTTCCACTCAGATGGTGATCCCAGAATCCTGGGATCCAGCCCTGCGCCAGGCTCTCTGTTCAGCTCTCTTCCTGCTTCTCCCTCTCCCTCTGCCCCTCCCCCCTGCTCCTGCTCTTTCTCAAAGAAAATATTGGGGGAAAAAAAAGAGAAAAAAGAAAACAGCAACCTATATAAGTACGAACTGATACCATTTATAAAAAGTTTAAAAATAGTAAAAAAAAACAAATACAATTTAGGGATATATACACACACATACACATATGTACATATACATACATCGATTTAAGTGTGTGTATGTGTGTGCACGCACACGTGTGTGTATTTGTAGTACAGACTGGACGGGATGACAAACACTAACTTTAAGGTAGAAAGAAACTGGGAGCGCTTGGGTGGCTCAGTGGGTTAAAGCCTCTGCCTTAGGCTCGGGTCGTAATCCCATGGTCCTGTGATGGAGTCCATCCAGCTTTCTGCTCAGCAGGGAGCCTGCTTCCCCGCCCCCTCTGCCTGCCTCTCTGCCTATTTGTGATCTCTGTCAAATGGATAAATAAAATCTTAAAAAAGAAAGAAAGAAAGAAAGAAAGGAAGGAAGGAAGGAAGGAAGGAAGGAAGAAATCAACTTGGGAAAAGAGCAGACAGGAGCTTTAATACACCCAAGTAACATTTAAGCTCTTAGAATGGATGATGGACACACACGTGTTCATTATATTGGTGCCATGCCTTTTTCACAGGGAGAGGGGCCTCTTGCTGAGCTTCGGGTTGGGGGAGGCTGTCAGACATATTCCCTGAGCTGCTGCCAGAAGAGCAGGCAATGACCAGGCCAAGAAGGTCAGGCTGCAAGAAGATGTGTTCAGGGATCAAAGGGCAGAAAAGGGACCTAAACAGAGGTAAAAAGAATAGCCTTAAGGCAAGGAAAATCATGAGGGGTCAAGGAATCACAAATTACATCAAAGCACTCACCATTATATCAGAAAATCTTAATTTGTCTCCAACTCAGTTAGATACCAAAAAAGCCAGTGCAAACATGCTAATAAGATAACAGACACAGAATTAGGAAAACGAAGAAACTAGGAGGGAGAGCACTCACCAAGGAGCCAAAGCTAAATCATACCTGGATATCTAGACGTCCAAACAATATATTTTAAAGCTGTAACATTTTAAGAACTTTTAAAAGCTAACCTAGAAGAAGACTGATGAGCCAGGATATTAAAGAATTTATAACAATACAATGGGTGAGGTCAGATATTTTGAATTATGAAATGTGGGTGAATTCAGACCCAGAACCACTCAGTGCAAGTGGCACTGTGGGGACATGAGGACAGTGACAAAAACTAGCCTGTTGACACAGAAACATTAGGAGGGGCATCTGAAGCCATGACCAACAAGAAGGTATTAGGAGATGAAGATACGGTGAGAATGTGGCTCCTGGCAAGTACAAGGGAACAGAGAGGTCCTCTGCCCCTGCTCAGAAGCAGGCCTTCATAAAAATATGATGATGGGTCCAAGAGAGACACACAAAACAAAGATGGACAGGCATGAACCCTAAAAGATCCAAGTAAAGGGAAGAGGAGAATTGAGGTTCTTGACCAGCTCCCACCTAGGGTAGAGAACATGACTCTCCAGCTCAGGGAAGGGGCTGTGCCTACACTGTTAACATCTGCAATCCCAATGATGATCCCATACCACGTGACTTTGAGACATAGGAGGGCAACTCAAGAGTGGCTCACTTGTCCAGGTTCTCACTCAGTAAGTACTTGGTGCCTACCAGGTGGGTTCCAGGTGCAGAGCCAGGCCTGGGGGATAAGTCAACAAATGAGTTAAAAAAGTCCCTGTTCTCATGGAATATACAATGTAGTGGGTAAACAGAGGTCAAGAGTCAGGTGAACCCCATGTAGGGACCATCAGGCAAATACAGGGACCATCTAGAATGGCACTAGACTGAGGTTTGATAAAGCAAATACTGAACAATGAAGCGCTCAATGCTAAGAGAACACAAAGAACGAGGGTTTGAGGTGGATGAAAATTACGAGATGGGGGCTTCTACTTCTACTCAGGATGGACACAGTTGGAAAGAAAGTGCTCCCACTAACAGGAAGGCAAGAAACACGACTCATAACGTAAAGCCCTAAAAATACACATATTCTTTGACTCAGGAATTCCATCTCTAGGAATCCTATAGAAATCATTAGAAAAATGTTCCAAAAATATACATACAGGTATGTTTGTGGCATCTCTGTATAAAATAAGTACAACTGAAAACAATCTAAATGACCATCACCAGGGCCAGTCATCAAGGGGAGTATAAAGCAGCTGTTAAAAATGAAGATGTGGACTTCAAGTGGGAGGTAGTGGCAAAATGCACGCATTATGTTTATACCTTCTCCTTCCAAAAATTCATTTGAAATGATAGAAAATAAATAAATAAAACAAGAATGTCACTAAAAAGTGCTACCCGTAAAACAGAGGAGTGTTACCCATAAACCAGAGGTACTGGAGATTTCTGGAAGAGGATAAAACACAGCAAGTTATTAATCTGGAAATACCATAGAAAATACAAACTTACAACCCCATACAGGCACCAGCAAGGACCTCACAAAGAGGGCGTTTTCACAGTAGAACTCCGGAATTACTCTTTGATGAGAAGCAGCAGCGGCTAAGAGAAAGGGTGCAGCAGGCACCTGTCTTCAGAGGAGGCAGCAGTGTTAGTCCTGCTCATGGTAAGCCAGATAAAGACTACAGAAGAGGTCTCTAAAGTGGGGCGTCCAAAGGAAGACCTTGCTAAGATGGGTGCAAAGTCCAGAGAGCATAGGGCCTTCTGGCGGGGCTGCAGCTCCTGACATGTGTGAGCCCGCCCAGCCCCGCATGACCACCTGCTGTGAGCACTGGGTACCCACACACGTAAAGGTCAGGTGAAGGCTGGAGAGACGCAGTCCAGACCCGTGACAGGGGACCCATGGGGTAGACAGAGGTGTTGTGAAGGGAAAGGAAAGGGCATCGAAATGTTTTATTCTACACACATCCAAGGTATTTGAATTCATCACATATATACTCATATGTATATATTTTTATAGTGCATATTTAAATAATTAATGTATTTAATTCATATATTTAAATAATTCAAATGTTTAAATCTAAATATAGATTCAGGTCAATATTAATGTATGATATCAAGACATCATAAATTAAATTGAAAAGTATAAAATTAAAGTGTGGTTTTATTTTGGTAGAAAAACATTATTTTATAAATATGAGTACTTAGCAAAAAGTCAATAAAGATAGACACCAAAATGCTAACCACAGTTAATTCTGCATGGTGGGATAATAGGAGACTTTTACTAGTTTTTGTTTATTTGTTTGTTTACATTTCTATACTTGAGGAAGTGGTCTGCAATGAAAAATCAGTAATGAATCATCTTTAATTAAAAAATATAAAGCCGGGGCACCTGGGTGGCTCAGTGGGTTAAGGCCTCTGCCTTCGGCTCAGGTCATGATCTCAGGGTCCTGGGATCGAGCCCCGCATCCGGCTCTCTGCTCAGCGAGGAGCCTGCTTCCTCCTCTCTCTCTGCCTGCCTCTCTGCCTACTTGTGATCTCTCTCTGCCAAATAAATAAATAAAATATTTAAAAAAAAATATATAAAGCCGGGACGCCTGGGTGGCTCAGTGGTTTAGCCTCTGCCTTTGGCTCAGGTCATGATCCCAGGGTTCTGGGATCGAGCCCCACATTGGGTTCTCTGCTCAGCAGGGAGCCTGCTTCCTTCTCTCTCTGCCTGCCTCTCTGCCTACTTGTGATCTCTATCTGTCAAGTAAATAAATAAAATCTTTAAAAAATATATATAAAGCCATTTAAAAGCTAATTGCTTTGAGTATTATTAGAGCTGCATCATAAATTCAAGGGTATTACACTTTTTTCATCAGAGACAGCCTGGAACAACAACAAAGAAATGGAGGAGTCATCAGAGCATCAGACATCTCAACACATTTCTATACCTCAGAAGCCTCCCGTCCAGTCCAAGTTTGAAGATAAGCAAGGGGGAGTGGGAACAGGATGTTCCTTGGGTCCTCAGCCCCAGCACACATGAGTCTCTGGATGGAAAGGACCCCTCACTAACTCAACACTTTGTGAAGGCAGGGAGCATGTGTCTTGTTCCCCCGCTATGTTCCCCAAACACAGCAGGTGCTAAATGAGGATCAGCTGAATGGGTCAACAGAGCAAAACACATCCATCAACATGGGGCCTGCTCTCAGAAAGGGAAGGTGCACAGGCAAATCCACAGATAGGCAGAAAGTCAGCTCCGAGGCACTGAAGCTGGCATCTGCCAAGGATTGCTAACTTACCGGGTGTCGGGTTGAAAGTCTTCCGGTCACAGTTCCCGTCTGATTCCACGTAGAGGAAATGGAACCCTTTGTCAGTTAGGAAGAATCAGTTTCAGTGTGGGCAATGCCGTGTGAAGTCAAGAATACACGGGCCCTGCTCACAGTCTCCCTGCTCACAGCACACAGCACTCACTGCTCTCCTGCAGATGTCCACAAGCTGCTGGGCCAAAGCCCTCAACCCTGAGAGGCCCCTAGGCATCAGCCAACTGGTGGCCAACAAGGAAGGTCCCCCAACCCGGGCAGAAGCAGCAACAGGACATATGGGTCTTTGGGTCCCTTCAAGACCCTGAGCATGAGGAGAGGAGGGCCATGTGCTGCAGGGACACCACATGGACTCCAGGCGGGGGTCTGCAACCCAGACGTGGGCCCAGACAGAATGCCTCTGCCGGCAGCCTCCTCCTCCTGCTTCCCTGCACTGGGTTCAGGCAGAGGTGTGGTGACAGGTGTCACAGTACCTGGGCAGCCCCAGGGCTCCCTCGTATGTGCAGCTCCAGGCCTGAAGGCATGATGCCAACTCAGGCTATAAAGAGACCCGCTAATAACCAAATCACGGCTCACAGCTCAAGAATATTTGGTGATTTCATTGTTAACTAAAATTTCAGGAAATTGTACATGTCTCTGAGGCCCCATGGAAACCACATTCTTGAGCACAGGATCTCGTTTAGCTCCATTACCTTTCTCATGCAAGCTAGTAATCCATCCACAAAGGCTGACTTGGTCTTGTGAACCTAGGTAACACAGACAAAAGTAATCACTTTGTTGTTTAAGCATCGAGCAGGAACCAGCGTCACAGATTGTGTTTCACAGAGCGCTGGGCGTGTGCCGCTCACGTGTCCACTCCGATGACTCCAGGAGGCCCTGCAACGGCCTGGTGTGGCACCCAGAATTAAACAACAATGATGCACAGAGAAAGATAGCACCCTACCCCCTTTTCTGGAATCATTCTTCTCACAGAATGTTGCAGAGATAAATGGAGCGTCGTTGTGGGTACCCATCCTCCTGCGTCCCCTAGGGTGCCTTTAGTTCTCCTCTAGTCGTTTCGTCCCTTCAAGAGAAGGCTGTTTGGTGCCATGACCAAGCCCTGTCGGCTGCCACACCTCAGGAGAGCAGCAGGCCGCAGGTTCAAGGGATGGCCGACTGATGGTATAGGCGGCAGCCCAAGTTATGGCCGAGGCTCACCAACAGCAGAGAACACATGCAGGTGCACGGACAGAGGAAGCACGGACCACTGAGAAGGGGGCATGCCAGCGAACGAGGGCACCACCATGCTGAGAGAGGAGCGGGGAACCTCACCAGGCCCAGGGCTGGGGAGCAGGCGGAGACCCTCAAGAGGCTTCTGAACTCTGCTGGTGGAGTCTAGCCCACAGCAAAGCCACCTGATGACAACACACATCCCCTCCCCGCCTTCATCCATCCTCGTCCCCATGGGACCCAGTGGCTCCAGCCAAGTGGGGTGCATGAGAGCAGCACAGGTACCAAGTCACCTGAATGAGCTCTGTCCTCGGAACACTGCCAGCGCTACTGCCATGATCACGGACTGATGGCTTTTGTCAGGGCCGGTGCCAGACGGCCCCCTCCCTCACCAACTCACTCACTCACAAAGGGAACTTACCCGTCTATATTCCAAAATTATCTTGGGTAATGGATGAAGGTCCTGCAGAGCACTTAACTGAAAAATGAGAATAAATGTCACCAATATAATTCCTTCATTTAATTTTAACATTTTGAACACTTATTTTTAGCTGGAGAAATTCCTAGTAATAAATGGCCTGTATTGACCATATTTTCCAAAGTGAAGATTCATAATAAATGTAGTTTATCAAGTGTCTTAATCCAAATCCCTTACAAAATCACTGCCATCCATATGGGAGCTAAAGGCCCTTGACACGGGCTTGGAATAAGATTGCTTCCGAGATTAAATTCATGGAATCCAAATGCAGGATATGCAAAATACCATACAGGAGAATAAACTAAGAAAATACCTCCCAATGTGTAACTCAAGAGTTTAGGAACATCCAACTTTTCAATCACAATTATCTGGGCATAATGTCAGGGAGGTAATCTCAGAATAGGATTACGGATTTTAACTAATTTTAGAAGGCCAAGATATGTGGCTCCTGGGTGGCTCAGTTGGTTGAGCAGATGCCTTCGGCTCAGGTCATGATTCCAGGGTCCTGGGATCAGCCCCGCATCGGGCTCCCTGCTCAAGAGCCTGCCTCTCCGCCTACTTGTGATCTCTATCTCTCTGTCAAAATAAATAAATAAAAATCTTTTTTAAAAAGGCCAAAATATTACATACAGGATGACTCAAGATCATAAGAACATGATTTGTTCGATTACCACAAAGTGAACACGCTGGGGTAAGGCCATGCACACAGAACACTCCAGGTGCCCTGTAAGTCCTGCCCCTCCCCTATAGGTAACCACCACCCTGACCTCCACCATCAAGACCACTTTTCCCAGCTTTCAAACTTCGTATCAAAGGAATGGGACAGGCACTGTATGTGGCTTTTGTTCAACATGGTGGTTTTAACATTCATCTGTGTTGTATGAAGCAGCATTTCATTTACTTGTACTCGGGTCTTCAACTGCGTGAATGTAGGACAACTAGATTTTATCCTTGATGGATACTAACAACTTGTTTACAGGCCATGACGACTAGCGCTGCTGTGGAGCAGCACTGTGGAGCCTGGATTTTGGTTAACATAATGTCCACGGTTCTGCTGAGTAGAAACACAGAAAGGAATGGAATTGCAGGGCCAACCGCAGCAGAGACACCACCAGCCAGTCCTCCCAAGTGAAGGCACCCGTCTGTACCCTGTCAGTATGGTACGTGATCCAGTTGCCCCACATCTTTGCCAACACATGTCCCAATGTTAATGTTAGCTACTCTGGTAATTGTGTTGTGATACTGCACAGTAGTTGTGTATGTATTTCCTCAATGACGACTGTAGTGGGACCGTATTCACACACTCATTGACTAAGTATGTATCTTCCCTCATTAAACCCCTGTTCATGTCTTTTGCCCATTTAAAAAATTGGTTTGTGTGTCTTTTTTCCCCCCACGATTTGTAGGCATTTGTTATTCTGGACAGCAATTTCTTCAGCCGATTATATTTACTGGAAATCTCTCTGCCCTCTGTGACTTTATTTGTCTAATGTCATCTCTTCATTAACACAGATTCTTAACTCTACTCTTGTCCAATGTATCCATCTTTTCCTGCATGGGTAATACATCCTGTATCTTGCTTAGGGACATTCACCCACCACAGGGTCTTGAGGATGTTTCCTTACGGTATCTTCTATAGTCTTTGTTGTTTTTGCCTTTCATATTTAGATGTACAGCTCATTTGGAGTTTATTTTTGCATATGCTGTGAAATAGGGCCATTTATGGAACGAGCCATCCTTAAACTCACTGCTCTGCAGAGCCACCCTCTCAGAGATCGTGCCTATCATACGAGCGTGTGGACTGCCTACACTGGGTCCACTGGTCTATTTGTTCATGCTCCTGTGGACACTACACTGTGCTACTTAGTTCCTGGCAATCCCCATTGATTTAGGTTTAGTCTTGAGGTCCAATGGACTAAGTCCTCCAGTAGTGCTTTCCAAGATCACACTGGTTCTTAGTTTTTTGCATTTCTGTGGCAATTTTGGAATCAGCTTGCCAGCTTCTCCAAAAAACTGCTGCTAAGATTGTTCTGAATCTAGGGGCGCCTGGGTGACTCAGTGAGTTAAAGCCTCTGCCTTTGGCTCAGGTCATGATCTCAGGGTCCTGGGATCGAGCCCCGCATCGGGCTCTCTGCTCAGCGGGGAGCCTGCTTCCCCCTCTCTCTGCCTGCCTCTCTGCCTGCTTGTGATCTCTGTCTGTCAAATAAATAAAATCTTAAAAAAAAAAAAATAGCAGGGCGCCCGGGTGGCTCAGTGGGTTGAACCCTCTGCCTTCAGCTCAGGTCATGATCCCGGGGTCCTGGGATCAGGCCCCGCATCGGGCTCTCTGCACGGCGGGGAGCCTGCTTCCTCCTCTCTCTCTGCCTGCCTCTCTGCCTATTTGTGATCTCTATCAAGTGAATAAATAAAATCTTTAAAAAAAATAGGTTGTTCTGAATCTATAGACCAGGCTGGGGTAACTGAGGCCATACACTCCTGTAACAGTGTAAGGCATAAAGTTGTATCCCAGTCTGTTTGAATAAAGACTGAGGACCCAAGGGTCTTGGCTGGCCACAGTTGTAAACTAGAGAGCCAGTGCTGGTGCCGTGGGAGTAGGCACTGCCCCCCCGGGGGGGGGGCACCTGACCTCAGTGCGATCCAGAATTGCCGTTTACTTAGAAAAGTTATCCCCAGGGGTATGAAAGTACATGAAAACACTTGGCAAAGAAAACTGCGTAAGATGGACTAGCTCTCCTTATCTGGATACCTCACTCACAAAATAACTTCCCAACCACAGTCTCTCTGTATATCTCTACTTGAGCCGTCCGAGACCCTTGAAAGATATAAGTATTTGATCTCATCCAACCGTGGAGCAAGCCCTACCGGCGCTGGTTTTCAATCAGAGGCAGTTCTGCAGCCACGGGTCGCCCAGGGAGCTTTATCACACGCTCCGTGTTGGCTCCCAACAGCACATTCTTCTCGGCTCCCTTCTCCCCATGGCCACTCTGTAGTCTCTTGTGGGCGCCTCCTCTTTCCCTGACCTCTAAGTGTCAGTTTCTCAGCATTCAGTTCTGTGGTTATCAATGTTGGCTGGCTTATGAAAAACAGCCGGAAGCTTCAAAAACATGCTTGGGCCTGGGCTGTCTGACCCATAGACACGATTCTGTGGTTCAGTTGTCAGCCTGGGCGTGAGTGTTTTTCCAAAGCTCTGTCCAGGGTAGGGGACTACCATCCCAGGGCAATTTTACTAAAAACTGGCTAACCACTTCCAGCACAAGACTTCTCACGGACCCAACTGCTCCTGTGACATCTCCATGCCCGTGTCTTGTGAACACCTCTGTCTTAATATGTCTGAGAGTGAATGCCTGACCCCCACCCCACCTCCCACCCCTGCCCAGTAAACTGTTCCTCTCCTAGTTTTCCCTGGGTAGTGGCATTTTCTCTCTGCTCAGCTGCACAGCTAAGAAAACCAAGAGCTACCCCACAGTCTTCTGTTGACACTCACATGAACTTTCACTCACAGAGTTCCTTTCTGCTCCAGAAATTCTCTGGAAATTCGTCCACTGCTCCATCTTCACACTTGTCACCTGGATCATGGAGACTTCCGTCCCCAAACTGCAGTGACAGCTTATTTTTTTAAGTATGTTGTTCATTTTCAGTATGTTGCATAATTTCAGTTGTTTCATTTAAGTATATGTTCATTTTCAGTATGGTGCATAATTTTTCATTTTTCCTTCGATGAATTTGTATTTTTTTCATTTAAAAAAATTTATTTATTTATTTGTGTGAGAGAGAGAGCATGTGTGTGCACAAGCAGAAGGGAGCAACAGGCAGAGGGAGAAGCAGGCTCCCCACAGAGCAGGGAGCCCCAAAGTGGGGCTCGATCCTAGGATCTTGGGATCATGAACTGAGCTGAAGGCAGGCGCTTAACCACTGAGCCACCCAGGCATCCCCAGTGACAGCCTATTAACAAGACTCCTGCCTTCTTTGTCCTGACTTTTCAGGACATAGCTCACATCTGTTAGGACAGGCAGAATCCAAAGCCCTGACACCACCACATGCTGGCAAGGGTGTGAAGCCATAGGAACTCTCATCCACCTGGTGGGAAGGCAGAAAGGTGTAGTCACTTTGGGAAGTAGTTTGTCAGTTTCTTACAAAATTCAATATACTTTTGCCATATGATCCAGCAATCATGCTCCTTGGTATTTACCCAGAGGAGCTGAAAACTTCAGTCCACATAAAAACCTGTACACAGATGTTTAGAGCAGCTTTCTTCCTCATTGCCAAAATTTGGAAGCAACCAAGATGTTCTTCAGTAGGTGAATGGGTAATAACTGGGGTCCATCCAGACAATGGATCATTGAAAAGATATGAGCTATCAACTAGGAAAAGACATGAAGAACTTGAAATGCACAAATCTGAGGGAAAGAAGCCAGTCTGAAAAGGATGCACACTGTATGGGTTCCACCTACAGGACATTCTAGAAAAGGCAAAACTATGGGGACAGTGAAAATATTGGGGCAGGGATGAGGTGAAGGGGGAACATGTGGAGCACGAGGGTGTTTAGGGCAGTGAAGGTACTCTGCATGATACCATAGTGGCAGACACCCGTCATTACACATTTGTCCAAACCCATAGAATGTGCGACACAAAGGGTGACCCCGGAGATACACTATGGACTTTGGATGACGATGACTTGTCAGTGGAGGTTCACTGAATGTAACAAACGATCCCAGTGGGTGGGGGATGCTGACAGTTGGGGAGAGGGTAGGGGAGAGGGTGTGCTGAGGGTGGGAAGAAGGCAGTATATGAAAACTTCTCTGTACCTTCTGCTCAATATTGCTGTGAAATAAAATATAAGATTAAATAAAAGTAAACACCTATTAAAACCATATCTAAGATCATAGTTGTGCTCTTGCTTGAACTGTTCGAGGCTACACATTTCACCTGAAGTCCACATCCCTCCCCACAGGAAGGGGAACGGAAAGGATGAAGGAAAGAAGAGAGGAGTCTTCATTTTGAATTTGGAACCATGTACATGTGCTCCCTAGTAAAAGTTCATCTTTTTTTTAAATGCACAAAGTAGTATGCCTTGGTCAGTTAAATAAAAGAGGTTAATATGATTTACCTCGATCATGTCTTTGTGAAAAATCTACGAGAAAGCACACCAACACCAGAGGAGAGTTCCATCTCCTTAGTTGCCAGGTGCCTGGAAGAGCTAAGGAGCAGCAAAGGGAAGGGCAACATTGCCAGCTGGTGCCAAGATGGAGAATAAATCAGCCCGAGACCCTCAGCTCCGGGCCCCACGAGGCCAAGCATGCAGCTTTCCCAGCTACTCCCAGCTGCTCCACCTTTCAGGAGGTGACTGTCTGCCGTGCGGGTATGAAATCCAGGCCCGAGTCTCCCTGGCAGGATGAGGCCTGCTCCGTGTGGTCCCTGAGCTCCGTGAGCGAACAGCAGACACCTATGCTGGTGCAGGCTGCTTGACTTTGGAGAGGTGACAGACGGTCAGTCTTGGGTTTCGATCTGTGGAGCCTATAGCCTCGAGCGACAAGCCCACCAGGAGCTAAGGTAACTTTAGGCACAGGAAACTAGTCTGGGGGAAGACACAGGTCGTGCCGGAGGCCTTGCTGCTATCTGTGTGGCCAGGGGAGGCCTCCCTGAAAGCCTCACTTGAGCTGCCAATCAGAAGCCACTGCGCAAACTCCATAAGAGGCTGCAGACTGGCACAGGGCCTGCGCGGAACCTGCGAAGAGCAGTGTGCTGCTCAGGGGTTCCGGAGCGAGGGGGCCCGAGAAGACGCTGTGGACACACTGGAGGGCCTGGACATGAACCTAGGGATCACAGGAAGCCCCTAGAATGTACACCAGGGGAGGCTCTGCCTGGACTGGATGCATAAACAGCAGGGGGAGAGCAGTTGGGAGGCGGCCGAGGGGGCCATGCTGGGCTGTGAGCAGGAGGTGACTGAGGTAGTGGCTGCAAGGACTGGCAGAGCCAACTCCAGACTGATGTTTGCAGGCAGAGACGGTAAGGCTGGCTGCAGGTGAGGCTGGAAGAAGAACCAGGGTGACTTGTAGGTTTCTGGATGAAGTAGCTGATAATTACAGCAGGACTTGCTGGTTTCTGAGAGCTCATGTCAGGCATGGTCCTAAGGACTGCTTCACACACAGGCACACATACACACACTTGTTGAACACTCACAAGATTGCTGTAGGGAAAGGACACTGAGGCACAGAGGAGTCAGCATGCCCTAGCCATGCAGGAGGATGTGGTGGCCAATGCCACTGTCCTTGTTCTGCCCCCTGCTGGCTCCCGAGGACGTGGAAGGATGATGGGCCTCCGCAGAGGTGGGGAAGGGGGGCAAATTCAAACCCCTTTCCTGACACATGACTCTGCAGATGTCTGTGACGCACAGAAGAACTGCCTCCGGAACCCCGAGGGCCGCACATGGGGACCGTCAGAAGACACAGGGCTCCAGCCGGGACGATATGGGCAGAGCATGCAGGGCTGTACTGGCCATGGGCGTAGGGAGGGAGGCTGTGGCTAAGTCTGATGCTGAATGCGGCATGCAGAGCACAAGCTGCGCCCTCAGAGCTGGCTCTCACCGTAGCAACCCAGGTCCACTGCAGGGGCACCTGGGTCAGGATCTCGGGGTCCTGGGATCCAGCCCCGCCTCCTGCTCCCTGCTTCACCCTCTGCTACTCCTATCCCCCCTAGTCATTCTGTCTCTTTCTCAAATGAATAATAATAAAAAAATCTTAAAAAACAACAACAACAAAAACCAAGTCCACTTACTGATCCCCACTCTGCATGCTCTCATGAATCTTACTCACTGGATTCTGAACATCTATTTATACTCGTCCATTCTTTTTTTTTTTTTAACATATATATCTTTTAAAGATCCATTGATTTAGTTTAAAGAACAAGCAGAAGAGGGAGAGGCAAAGAATCCCAAAGCACATTCCTCCTGAGTGCAGAACCCGACTGGGGGCTTGATCCTACTACCCCAAGACTACAACTTGAGCCAAAATCAAAAGTCGAGGACTACTCAACCCACTAAGCCACCCAGTGCCCCATACTCAGCCATTCCGACAGAGCAGACTCTCACTCCTCCCTGTTTATCAAACAGGCTCTTCTCAGGGGAAAGGTAGCTCCAGTTTTCTAAAATAAATCTAGGGGGACGCCTGGGTGGCTCAGTCGCTTAAGTGCCTGTCTTTGGCTCGGATCACGACCTCAGGATTCTGGATGAGTCCTGAAGCAGGCTCCCTGCTTAGCAGGGAGCATGCTTCTCCTTCTGCCTGATGCTCCCGCTGCTTCTGCTCTCTCTCTCTGACAAATAAATAAATAATCTTTAAAAAAAAGGAAAAACCTTCCACATCTATATTTTTTAAAAAATAAATAAATCTAGGAAAGGAGTGGCAGCCTTTAACTTCTAAGAGGCTATGATTGGATTGACAACCATTTGTTTTCAGAACAAAATTCTACCTAATTGTCCTTTGCAGATGACAAAGTTGGTGGATTGCTTCCAGAAAACTGTATTGTATGCCTCTTTCTCATGATTCAAACTAGGAGGGCAGCCTTGCGGGGAGCACCTGCTGCACAGCCCACTGCAGGGGGACAGGCAGGCCTGAGGGTGACTCACATGTGGTGGAAGCATGCTACTATCTCAAAAACAGAGGGAACAATTTTTGAACTTACCACGGCTTCTGACGTGGATGGGAGTTTCTGCAGCCCTGTTCTAGGAAGGGTCTCCCTGGGACTCCGCAGGTGCAGTTTTAGCTTTCCGAAGAGGATCTTCAACAAAAGCAGGGACACGTGATGGACGGGTCAGCTTTGAGAGAAACTGAACATCACAGCCCAAGAAGGCCTACCCAATTAGATGCTACAAACACTCAAATTCTGACTTCATACTGTTCTTGGATTTGCAGGCTTTGAAGGAATGAATCTCAATGTGAGAAAACACGAACAACTTATATATTTTCCAGATAATAAACATAAAATAATATTTATAAATTAAAACTAAATCTCTCTTTAACCCCTTAGAAGTATTTTTTAAAAGATTTTTTAATTTATCTATTTGATAGACAGAGACCACAAGAAGTCAGAGAGGCAGGCAGGGAGAGAGGAGGAAGCGGGCTCCCCGCTGAGCAGAGAGCCCGACTCGGGACTCGATCCCAGGACCCTGAGACCACGACCCGAGCCGAAATCAGAGGCTTTAACCCACTGAGCCACCCAGGTGCCCCAGAAGTATATTTTATAAAAAACAAAATTTCGCTTTACCTCTCGAAGCTGATTATTACTTGTTATAAGAAACTGCTCTCCTGCAACAAAATGGGCTTCTTGCTCCAGTTCCTTGAGACGAGACTGTGAATGTGATATAAAATCTTACTAATGGTTTTCACAATCTAAGATTATTTTATTTGCTCATCAAACAGTTCCCAACACAAGTTCTTATAAGAATAAAAAATAGCCAAATGTTTACCAAAACGTATATTAAAAATATATCCTTTGACTCACAGTGGAAACCTCAGGCTCATAGAATCATCCTCTCCCAAACCTCAGGAAGCAAAATGAAAGAAGCAAAATAGGAAGTAACACACCAAAATAAGGGAAAGAATGAATTCTCTAGGAATATTACTCCTAGAAAAGGGAGCTAGCATCATACCACCAACTTGAAAGCATCCAAGGTATCCCACGGTAAAGGAACTAGGACCAATGACCTTGTAGGTCCCTCCCACCCAGCGGGGAGAGCAGTCACAGGGGACACCAGGGACCATGCTCTGAACTACCACATCCAACTACACGGAACACAGTCTGGCTTGAGGTGGGGGAGGTATGGATGGTCCAGGTGAAAAACAATCTAAGCATGTCCTCTGCAACGGCTGACACAGTACGGGGTGGGGGGCAGAGCTGAATTTGTAAGCCCTTACCCCCTTGCCACTTCCATCAGAAGAAAAGTAGCAGGCAGCCAGGACTTAAAAACATAATTGTAAAAATGGGGCCCCTGGGTGGCTCAGTGGGTTAAGCCTCTGCCTTTGGCTCAGGTCATGATCTCAGGGTCCTGGGATTGAGACCCACATTGGGCTCTCTGCTCAGCGAGGAGCCTGCTTCCCTCTCTCTCTCTGCCTGCCTCTCTGCCTACTTGTGATCTCTGTCTGTCAAATAAATAAATAAAATATTTTTAAAAAAACATAATTGTAAAAGAAAACAGAGCAGGTTAAACCAACCCACCCCAGTGAACTATCACTTGCATTCTCTCCTTCATCAGACGAGGGCGGCCTTGAGGCTGACATTTTGAAAGAAGTTACAAAGAGGGTCCAGAGAAGTTAGGAACAGAATGAACTTGATACAAGAAAGGAGTATCTAGGTGAAAAGAAGAAGCCAGAAACACGTGCCTCGGTTAAAGTATGCCAGAACTCGGTTGTCAAAGAAAGAAATGAGAAAAAGAAACCAAGGAGCAGAGCATTAAAGGACGGATAATGGATCCCTTCAGGACTAAGCCATACGTTAGGGAACAAAAACTCCAGCAACAAACTGTGTGAGCTTCCAGTTAAAATGGCACAGTAAACTTGCATGATAATGCGCTCGCGTTCAGGCACGGGAAGAAATGGATAAATAAACAGAGAAAAACAAAAAGATAGTTTCTCAAAAGAAACAAAACAAAACACAAGCATCTCTTCAGAGCGGGAATAGATACACACTGCAAAGCAGCAGGCAGAACGAGGGGGAAGCCCAGTGAGGCTGTGGGGCCGGAGGCTGGAGGCCCCGTCAGGCCATGAAGCGGGCACGGCAAGCCCTCCGTTCAGAGAGGAAGCTGGGCCAGCTTGTATCAGTTACCTGCTGCCACATGACAGAGCACACTGGAGTGGATCAGCACCTTGGGTGGGGCTCAGCTAGGCGCAGGTGCTGGCTGCGTGGCCGCATGGGTAAATTCATTTCAAATTGTCACCCATTTAAAAGTTATGTTAACTGGTTTTTTCTTATTGATAGGAGTTCTCTATTATAGTCTACATAGTAGTCCTTTGTCATACGCATGAAAATACAATCAAAATCCCAACAGGATTTTTTAAAAAGTAGATCAAAGAATTTTATATGTCCAATCAAGGAACTTAAAACTAGACAATACCATATAGAATGAACACAAAGATGGAAGACATACCATAGGGTATTAAGACATATTATTACAAAGCTACCATAACTAAGGCAGGAGAGTATTAGCACAGGATAGACCAAAAAAAAAACCCATGAAACAAAACAGAGTCCAGTAAAAGATCCACATTACAAAATCAAACATACACTGAGACCAGCCTTGAAAATTCCCTAAGCAGACGAAGGCCGTGTTGTCCTACAAGTAATGATCCATTTAGTCTCTTCTGGGAGATCAGCGAGGCTAACTTGATCTGGGTTGTTTCTTGCTTGTGCCTCTGAAAATCATAAGTGAATCTCAAATTGTGCTCCCCAAGATCCTACTGCAGTAGTCCAACACTGTGAAGAATAACCAGTCTTTGCCACCACACCATATAAGGGGCTTATGACATCAGACCTCTGAGCCTCACTCCATGGCTTCTTTTGAGTGCTCCTGGTTTGTAAACTGTCTTTCTGATATATGTACAATTAAGTTTTGCTAATTGCTACTTCAGTGCTCCAGTGGTTTTACTTCTGCTTTTCTCTGCACTTTTGATAGTATTGAACTGACTTATGACACAGATGTTACTGTAATTCAGTGGGGGGAAACAATGGCCCTTTTAATAAACTGAAAAAAAACAGAAATCAACTTGGGGGGAAAAATCTTAATGGATACCTGATACCATATAGAAAAATTAATGTGAAACGGATGATGCGCTTAAAATAATACAGTTTATAGGAGAAAACACAGAAGACTATCTTTACTAGAAGGCATACAAAAGAGATCAGCACACAAAAATTCTAAACATTTAAAAAAATGGTTCACTGAACTTCATTAAAATAAAGAGATTCTGTTCACCAAAAGATACTACTATTAAGAGAGTGAAAAGACAAGCCATAGACACAGATTGAGCTGGAAAGTATTTTAGGATCTATGGGCCACATATAGCTCCTATCACGTATTCTTCTTTATCTTTGTTTATGTGTTTGTCTTTTAAAACTGTAACAACCACTCTTAATTTGTAGGCCATATGAAAACAGGCCACAGGATAGATTTGGTCTAGACTATTGTTTGCCAAACCCTGGACTGGGAGAAAGGATTTTCAATATATATTACAAAAGACTTGCATACAGAATTTATTACATGGACTCACATACTGAATATATAAAGAACTCTTAAAAATCAATACGAAAAAAATCAGTTAACATAAATTTCAGAGTGAGTGAAATCTTTGCAAAATTGATCACAAAAGAGTACATCCAAAATACCACCAAATGTATGGAAAGGTCCTCAATATGATTAATCATCAGGAAAACGCAAACTAAATCCACAATGTAAATTCACACAATCCACTGTAAATATACAATGACAGACCCATCAAATCAAGTAAAGTGAGAAAGACTGGCAGTGTGCATGGTGAGGATGTAGCAAATGGAACTGGAAAAGGTCATGACCAATTCCAAGAAGTCTTTGGAAGTACCTATTACCACCTACGCACACCCTATGTTCTAGCAATTCCACTTCCAGACATAAAATCAGGAGACAGGGGCACTCACATTTATGTACATGAATATTCACAGCCACTGTGATCACAGTGCTTACCGATGAGAAGGATGTAAGGAAGCTAAGACACATTCTAAAATGGGTGTTACACAGCAAGTCTCATTGGAACACACATCTGCTAAACTCACCAAACAAGTGAATCCCATAGACAGAATGTGAGTAAAAAAAGACAGAACCAAAGATCCCACATTGTGTGGTTCCATTTACATGAAGCTCAAAATCAATGAACAGAGTCAGATTAATGGCTCTCTCTGGGGGTACAGATGAGGAGGGGACAGGAAGGAGGAGCCTTCTGGGTACTGGAAATATTCTATATCTTGCTCTGGGTGGAGTCACATGCATGTGTATATGTGTAAAAACATGTCAAGCTGTGCACTTACAATTTACACCAAGGAGATTCTGGAAAGAAGGCAGAGTAGGAAGCACATGTGAGAAACTGCCTCCCCACCTGGACCACAGCTGCAGGGGCAGAAACCATCTGATGCAATGGCCATCCTGGACTCAGGAGTCTGTTGACGGCTTGCAACCTCCAGGCTTGGAAGGTAAATTACAGCTACTTTTGGTCAATTTCAGCTCTTAGCATGGTAGCAGCTACCCCTCCTCATCTTCCACCACCAGCCACCCTGCAGGCAATCATCCACATGTTTCTGGAACAGTGTGCAGAAGCCAGGGTGGGCAAAAAGACCCTGTCCTGCAAAGAGCAGGGATCTGGGCTCTGACTGCCAATTTTAATAACACACGTGCAGACAAATAGGCAGGCAGCCATGGTTGTAGCCCCTCCCCACATTGTTGTAAGACCCTCCCTCTCCAGCTGAACAGACTTCCTAGGGAATTAAAGGGCCAGCACTCTTTTGCATCTCCTTTCATTTTTTATTTTTCCTCCTTTTGAGAGCCAGAAATTAAAGACAAGGATGTTCAAACACTACTGCTTATGAAGGGACTATTAGAAGCACACCATGTATACCCAGGAAAAATCTTAGGAAAAAACATGAGAAGACCTTAAGCTTGCCCCCAGGCTGATCTTCAGCACAGAGACACCCCATGGCAATAAAAAAACCAAAACCAAAAACACTAACATAGAACAGCAAACCCTGTGGTAGGGGGAGAATATGATTTCCAGAGCTACTACAGTATCAGATTCAAATGTCCAATGTTCAATAAAAAATGTCAGGGCATACAAAGAAAAGCACCACATTCAAAGGGAAAAACAAAACAAAACAAAACATCAACAGAAACTGTCCCTGAATAAGACCTAATGGCAGATCTACTAGACAAAGACATTAAAACAACTGTCTTAAAGATGCTCAAAGAACAGGCGGAGGATGTGAAGAAAGTCAAGAAAACAATGTGTGAGCAAAATGTAAATAATGACAAAGAGAGAAAAAAACCTAAAAGGAAATCAAAAAGAAATTCTGGAGCTGAAAAGTATATTAACTGAAATAGAAAATTCCTTTGGGTGGCTCAACAGCAGATTTGAGCAGGCAGAAGAAAGAATCAGTGAACTTGAAGACAAGATAATGGAACTTACTGAGGCTGAGGAACACACAGAAAAGAAATTGAAGAAAAGTGAACAAAGCCTAAGGGACCAGTGGAACATCATAAAACAGATCAGCATATGCATTGCCAGCATCCCAGAAGGAGGAGAGAAAGAAAGGGGCAGCAAAAATACTTGAAGAAAGAATGGCTGAAAACCTCTCTAATTGGATGAAATACATGAATATAAACATCCAAGAAGCTCCACAAACTTCAAGTAAGAGGAACTAAGAGAGATCAACACCAAGGCACAATGTAATCAAGGTTTCAAAAGCCAAAGGTGAACAGATAATCTTGAAATTAGCAAGAGAAAAGTGTCCTCACATATAAGGCATCCTCAATAACATCAGTGAGCAGATTTCTCATCAGAAACTTTAGAGGCCAGAAGACAGTGAGCCAATATTTTCAAAGTGCTGAAAGGAAAAACTGTCAACCAACCATCCTGCATCTGGCAAAACTGTCCTTCAAGGCTGAGGGAGACACTGAAATATTCCCAGATAAAGAAAAACGTTGGAGATGTGATCACTACATGTGCCCTGGAGGAAATGCTCCAGGATCCTGCAGGGTGACATGAAAGGACACTAGACAGTGTCTCAAAGCCATCTGGAGAAATAAAGATCTCAAGAAAGGTGACTATGTGGGCACTTATATAAGCTAGTATTATAATAACAATCTGTCACTGCACTTTTTGTTTTCTCCATACTTAAAAAAATTATGAGTTAAAAGCTAGTATTACTGTAATGTTGGTTTATAACTCCAAGTCATGTTTCCTACATAGTTTAAGTGACTAATGCACTTAAAAAATTATTAGCTTATGTTTGGGGCACACAATGTATAAAGATATCATTTTGTGGCATCAACAACTGAAAGGGGTGGGGACAGAGCTGTAAAAGAGTAGAGTTTTTGCATGTTATTCACGCTAAGCTGTAATAAACTCAAATTAGAGTGTTATAATGTTAGAATGTTAAATGTCATCCCCACGGTAACTACAAAGAAAACAGCTATAGGATACACACAAAAGAGAATGAGAAAGGAATTTAAATGATTCATACAAAAAAGCAACTAAACACAAAGAAGACAGTAAAACAGGAAATGAGAGACAAAAAAATGTATAATGCACATAGAAAACAGCACAATGACATAAGTTGAGTCCCTCCTTATCAGTATTACTTACATGTAAATGGATTAAACTTTCCAATCAAGAGATTGGCATAATAGATAAAAACATATGGTCCAACTACATGCTGCCCATTAGAGGCAAACATTATTTTTTTAAAGGATTTTATTTATTTATTTGAGAGAGAGAGAGCATGAGCAGAGGGAGGGGCAGAGGGAGAGGGACGAGCAGGCTCCCTGCTGAGCAGGAAGCCCAATGTGGGACTCGATTCCAGGACCCCAGGACCATGACCTAAGCCAAAGGCAGATGTTTCACCAAAGGAGCCACCCAGTTGTCCCAAAAGACAAACTTTAAATTCAAAGATACAGACAGGTTGAAAGTACAAGGACAGAAAGAGATATGCAAATAGTGACCCAAAGAGCAGGAATGGCTATATTAATATCAGAAAAAATAGACTTTAAATAAAAAATGATTACAAGAGACAAAGGATGACATGTATGTGACACATACAGCAACTGTTATACAACACTTATAAACACTTACATATCTAATGACAGACCATGAAAATATATGAAGAAAAAAAATGACAGAATTGAAGGGATAAATAGACAATTCTACAATAATAGTTGGGAGGCTTGATTATTCCACTCACAATAACTGGTAGAACAGCCACAGAGAAGATAAGGAAACAGAGGACTTAAACAGCACAAGAAACCAATGAGATCCAACAGACACCCAGAGCACCACCCACAACACCCACATACACTTGCACATGGGACATTTTCCAGGACAGACCATATCTTGGGCCACAAATTAAGGCTCAAGAGTTATCAAAAAATAGTTATTATACAAAGCATCTTCTCTGACTACAACAGGATGAAGTTAGAAATCAATAACAAAAGGAAAACTGGAAAATTCACAAAACTGTGGAAAATAAATTATTTTTAAACAAAGGATCAAAGAATAAATCAAAAGAGATTTAGAAATTATTTAGAGATGAATGAAAATGAAAACACAATATACCACAACTTATGGGATGCAGCAAAAGCTGCAATAAAGGGGAATTTAATAGCTATAAATATTATAAATATTATAAATATTAAGAAACAAGAAAGACCTGAAATCAATAACCCAACTTTACAACTTAAGGACCTAGAACAGATTAAACCCAAAGGTGAAAAAAAGAAGAAGATGATAAATATCAGAACAGAGATAAATGAAATAAATAGGGAAACAATAGAGAAAACTGATAAAACCAAAAGTCAGTTTTTCAAAAAAATTTTTTAAAAATTGACAAGTTTTCACTAGGTAGACTAAGAAAAAAAGAGAAAACTCAAAGTAATAAAATTAGAAATGAGAGTGGGGACATTGTTCTACAAAAATAAGAAGAATTACAAAAGAGTACTATAAATTACAAAAGAGTACTATACACCAACAAATTGGATAACCTAGATGAAACAGATAAAAGTTCAATCAACAATCACAAAACCCATCAAGATTAAATCATCAAGAAATAGAAAATCTGAATAGTCCTAAAACTAATAAGGAGATTGAATCAATAATTCTTCTCCCAACAAAGAAGAGCCCCAGATCATTAACTTCACAGGTGCATTCTACCAAACATTTAAAGAAGAACCAACACCAATCCTTCCCAAACTTATCCAAAAAAATGGAGAGGATGGAAGACCACTTCCTAACTCATTCTAAGGCCAGCATTACCCTGGCCAAACATCATTACCCTGATACCAAAGCCAGAGAGATACAAGAAAAAGATAGACAAAAACCCTTATGAATATCAATGTAAAAATCCTCAACAACATAGTAATAATACTTTAAAAGGACTATATACCATGACCAAGTGGGATTTATTCCTGGCATGCAAGTATAGATCCATACATGGAAACTGATCAATGTAATATGCCACATCAACACAAGGAGGGAGGAAAAAAAAAACAGAGGATCATGTCAAAAATCATTTGACAATATTTAACACCCTTTCATGATTAAAAAAAAAAAAACCACTCAGCAAACTAGGAACAGATGGGAACAACCTCCACATAATAAAAACCATATAAGAAAACCCAAAGAGGGGCGCCTCAGTGGGTTAAAGCCTCTGCCTTTGGCTCAGGTAGTGATCTCAGGGTCCTGGGATCGAGCCCCACGTTGGGCTCTCTGCTCAGCAGGGAGCCTGCTTCCCTTCCTCTCTCTGCCTGCCTTTCTGCCTTGTGATCTCTGTCTGTCAAATGAATAAATAAAATCTTTAAAAAAAAAAAAAAAAGAAAGAAAGAAAACCCACCGAAAGACTGAGAGCATTTCTTCTAAGATGAGGAACAAGGCAAGGTTGTTTGCTTTCACCATTTCTATTCAACATGGTACCAGAAGTTCTGGTCAGAGCAATTAGGCAAGAAAAAAAAAATAAAAGGCATCCATGTTGGACAGAAGAAGTAAATTTATCTCTGCAGATGATATGATTTTATGTGTAGAAAACTCACCATTTATGTGTAGAGTCCACACCTAAAAAAACAAACAAACAAACAAAAAAACAAAAAAACCAAAACACCAAAAAAACCCCAAACAACTGTTAGAACTTTGGAACTCAGCAAAGTAGCAGAATACAACAGCAACACACAAAAATTAGCCGTATTTCTACACATGAACAATCTGAAAAGGAAATTACAAAAACAATTCTATTCATAGTAGCATCAAAAAGAATAAAATACTTAGGAATTAACAAAGAAGGTGAAGGACTCATATAGTGAAAACTATAAAAAACTGCTGAAATCAATTTAAAAATAAATAAATAAATGGAAATACATCTCATGTTTGTGGATTAGAAGACTTACCAAAACTACTCAAAGAGATCTACAGATTCAATGTAATTCCTATCAAAATCCCAAAGACCTTTTTTTCAGAAATAGAAAAATGCATCCTAAAATTCATACGAAATCTCAAGAGACCCCAAATAGCCAAAACAATCTTGAAAAAAGAACAAATGTGGAGGACCCATACTTCCTGATTTCAGAACTGACTACAAAGCTACACTAATCAAAACAGTGTGTACTAGCATAGGACACACGTAGAGACAAAGAGAATAGAGTCGTGAGCCCAGAAATAAACCCTTGCAAATATGGTAAAGTTATTTTGGACAAGCATGCCAAGAACATTCAATGGAGAATGTACAGTCTATTCAACAGATAGTGCTGGGAAAACTGGGCATTCGCATGCAGAAAAATGAAGGTTGACCCCTACATTGCACCATATATAAAAATTAACTCAAAATGTATCAAGGACCTAAATGTAAGACCCACAACAATAAAACTCTTTGAAGGAGACACAGGACGAACTTCACAATACTGGATTTGACAGCTATTTCTTGGATATGACAACAAAGGCACAGGTAACAAAAGAAAAAATTTAAATTGGACTATGAAAACTTAGAAATTTTGTGCATCGAAAGACACTATTAACAGAGTAAAAAAGCAACCCATAAAATGAGAAAATATTTAAAAATCATATATCTGCAAAGGATTACTATCCAGAGTATATAGAGAATTCCTAAAACTCAACAAGAAGAAAAAATTAACAACCCAATTAAAAAATGGGCAAAAGACCTGAATAGACATTTTACTAAAGATGATACACAGATGGTCAGTAAGCACATGAAAAGATGATCAGTATCACTAAACATTAGGGGAATGTGAATCAAAACTACAGTGAGATACCATCTCACACCCATTGGGATGGATATTATACAAAAAAAACCCAAACACAAAAAACTGAGAAAACAATAGATATCAGTGAGGATGTAGAGAAAGTGCGCTTATGCACTCTTAGTGAGAGTGCAAAATGGTGGAATAAGTACAGTGGTTCCTCAAAAAATTAAAATTACTGTAAGATCTAGCAATTTGCCTTGGGGTATATATTCAAAAGAACTGAAAGCAGGGCTTCACAGAGCTCTTTATACACCCATGTTTATAGCAGCATTACTCACAATGGCTAGAACACAGAAGCAAACCCAGTCGCTTGCCTCCTCTGGCAGATGAATGGTAAGCAAAATGTGGTATATACATCTGACCTTGAAAAGGAAGAAAAGTGCAACACGCTAAAACCAGGGTGAATGTTGAAGACATTATATTAAGTGAAATAAGCCAGTGACAAAAAGATAAATTCTGTGTGATTCAACTTACATGAAGTACCCAGAGCAGTCAGATCATAGAGACAGAGAGCATAATAGTGGCTGTTGGGAGTGGTGGGGAGGGGCGAGCGCGAAGTGACTGGGATGGGCTGGCAGTCGTGCCATACAAGCACATGAATGTATTTAATACCACTGTACTGTCTAATCGGAAATGGCTAACATGGTAAGCTTTATGCTAAATGTTACACTTTATCACAATAATTAAAAATATTTGTACTATTCACTGTAGGCAACTTCTTTCTCAATTAAAAAAGTACATAAAAAGAAAAAATCAGGTGGATTATAAACCTAAATGCGAAGGCTAATAAAAATAGCTTTTAAACATAACACATGAGAATACTTCATGAGCTTGACGTAAGGAAAGCTTTCTTAAACAGCACACAGAAAGCACTAACCATAAAGACAAAGATGGGTAAATTATGCTACATTAAAAATTAGGAACTTCTTATTTGTCAGAAGACATCATGAGGAGAGTAAAAAGGTAACACAGAGAGGGAGAAGGTCTATGTGACAGGCTTGTAACTGGAGTTTATCAAGATGTCCTATAAATTAGTAAGGGAAAGACAGAGCTCTCCATGTGAAAATGGGTAAGAAACCTGAAAAAAGATCTTTTACCGAAGAGAAACTCCTAGTAGCCAATGATGACTTGAAAAGCTATTCCATCTCATCAGTAGTCAGGAAAATAGAAACCAAAATTCTTCCGAGACACCATTATGTCCCTGCCAGAATGGCTGCTCCGAAAAGCCTGGAGTCCCCATGTAGGTGAGGCCGTGCAACGGCAGGACCCTCCCATGTGTGCTCCCGGTGGTGTGACTTTGAAAAGCAACTCAGTGCTGCTTCCTGAAGCTGAGGACACTGTCCTGCGCCTAGGGCCCAGCAGACATGCTCAATGGAGTGGCGTTCCACACCCCAGATGCTGTCCACAGTGGGACGGGGGTGAGGGAAGACAAAGCCCAAGCCACATGGGACAGCGGTAGAGCTGAGACTTGGGCCGGAGGGAGCGCATCAGACGACTCCTAACTCACAGTTCCAAAGGAAAGCCAACATACGGTTTAGGCACTGAGGTGGAAAGGAAACCAAAGCAACAAGTAGTGACTCCAGAAGTCAGGGCAGAGGTTACTTTTGGCAGCGGGAAGGGGTTCTGATGGGGAAAATGCACACAGCATGGAAATTTTACACTATGACTCAGGTGATGGTTATACCAGAGCTTCCTTTAAAACAACTTACGTGAAACATTTTAATGCATTTTTTATGCATCTCCATGCACCCTCTGTATTTTTAATTTTTGACATTCATTTTTTAAAATTTTGTTCTTGCTTTTTAAAACAATTTTATTTATTTGAGAGAGAAGGAGAGACAGAGAGAGAGAGAGCATGAGTAGGGGGAGCAGCAGAGGGAGAAGCAGACTCCCCACAGAGCAGGGAGCCTGGAGCCCGATGCAGGATTCGATCCCAGGACACTGGGATCATGACCTGAGCTAAAGGCAGATGCTTCACCAACTGAGCCACCTGGGTGCCCTCTTCTTGCTTTTGCCAAGAGCCCAAGAAAGCCATGAACTCTCCTCACCAAACTACAGGTGGTGTCCCTGTGAGAAGAACCTGACCTTTGAGAAGCTGGAGGACCCATGAAATCCTGCGTGCGCCATGCAGCGAGCTCCCAGCTATGTGCCTGTTTAAGGCTGGTCAGGGCCCGGTGCTCCCCTGCACGTACATCCAAGCCAGGTGAGCGAGGAATGGAGAAGAAGAGGGGGAAGGACTTACAGGCAGGAAAGAGCTAACAGGCAGCCTGGCTCTGAAATAAAAACGCACCCCCAGAAGGGCTGAAGTCCTCTCCATCTCTTCTCTGTTCACCCGAATGCTGTGGCTCTCCATCACTGTGATTCAAACACCAAAGCAGATGAAACTTGCATCAATGAGTTATTTCTGCGAAAGCCTCCGGGACGGGGAGCAAGACTTATTCCCTGACAAGGACAATAACGACAATGCCTGCTGCATCCCACCTCCACCAACGGTTGTGAGGGTCAGTGCTGGAGCCCAGCAGTGGCGGTAGGGGCCGTGGGGACACTTCCTGAATGGCCACATGGGACGGAGTCATCTCGGGCCAGCCAGACTGTGGAGCACTGGGCTGGGCTCGGCTCCCCTAGTGCCCAGCAGGACCTGGGCCAAGTGGGGGCTGAGAGGCAAAGGCAGAGGAGGGCCCACACCCCTGTCCTAGGTGCTGTCCCAAGGGGCAGGACTGACAGTACACCACCAGGATGAACAACTGCTGTGCAGAACACGCCACAGGCTCGTCCCACACTGCTGCTCTCAGGAGCGTGGGGCTGCCACTTGGCCAGGATGCAAAAGGGACCCCATGTGACTGAGAGGTCAGAACCATTTCGTCCTTCTAGATCAACAGGTGATGCTCTCCAACCCCTCCTATTACAGAGAGGGGAATACAGGGCTTGCTGCCTCGCAGCACTCCCATGACACACTGCCCATCCTAATAAGAGAGAAACAGCTGCTCTCAAACAGTGTCAAGAATTCCCTAGAAATAGGACTGTCCGTCATCTTTATGGTACCTTACCTGCCAAAATTGGGATCAGAGGAAGCTCCAAAGTACAAAATAGTTGCCATAAACCATAAACCTGTTTTGTAGGAAGAAATGATACCAATGTTACTTTTAAATTATTTCTGTCTGCACTGGGCTGAACAACCTACTTGATAGCGCTGAGGTGGAATTCGGCAACTCCCACCCAACACCCACCCTCCTGCCATCCTCCTTCCTAGTAGAACTCTTATTTCTTTCAAATATCCTATCTCCTTACCAAGACCTCATAGAGATATTTAGAAATATCGGGTAGGCCAAGCCCCACTCCCAATTCTCTTTATCTTTCTCATTTTAAAAAATTTTTTAAAGATTTTATTTGAGAGAGAGAGCACACACACACAAGGGGAGCAGCAGAGGAAGAGGGAGAAGAAGACTCCCCATAGAGCCAGGAGCCCGACGAGGGGCTCAATCTCAGGACCCTGAGATCAGGACCTAAGCCGAAGGCAGACACTTCACCAACTGAGCCACCCAGGGCCCCAAATCTTTCTCATTTTTAAGTGTGATGTAGGTATTTTAAACTTTTTTAAAAAATTTATTTGACAGAGAGATCACAAGTAGTCAGAGAGGCAGGCAGACAGAGAGGAGGAAGCAAGCTCCCTGCTGAGCAGAGCCCGATGTGGGGTTTGATCCTAGGACCCTGAGATTATGACCTGAGCCGAAGGCAGAGGCTTTAATCCACTGAGACACCCAGGTGCCCAAATAATCTTCTTTAACTTTTTTTTTTTTAAGATTTTATTTATTTATTTGACAGACATAGATCACAAGTAGGCAGAGAGGCAGGCAGAGAGAGAGTGGGGGAAGCAGGCTCCCCGCCAAGCAGAGAGCCTGATGCGGGGCCTGATCCCAGGACCCGGAGACCATAACTCTAGCCGAAGGCAGAGGTCCAACTCACTGAGCCACCCAGGCGCCCCGGTATTTTAAACTTTTAATCTTCCATTTAACTTCAGAATAGGTTTACTGAATTCCCAAAAGTGTAGCTAGAATTTTCATGGTTTTTGCATTGGCTTTAGAAATTAGTGTGGGGAGAGGTGAAATCTTTATACAAGGTCACCAGGTCACCTCCTCCCAGAGTATGAAACATCTCTGCATTTATTCAGACTGTCTCCATGCCTCTTCTCAGGGCTTCTGTCATGTGTGTCCCTTCCTGCTGCCATCCAAAAGCCCTCGGCCTCACCTACCCCTCCACCATGCCCTCACTGGACTCCTCCCAGCCCCCGAGCCCTGAACTTTGCCCTCAGGGAAGGGCTGACGTGCTCCAAGCCACCACCTGGCTCCTCCTCAGTTCTTGGGCTATGTCAGTAGGGAAGAGAAAAGGGCTTCCTCTCTCCCACTGGACCTTTCCCAGCAGCCCATAGTCCTGGGCCTGCGGCCACAGTGCCTGAAGCCCAGCTCCTGACCAGCAGCCTCTGCAGGGCCTTGGCTCTCCTTGGAGCCTGGTGACAGCTTCCCCTCCAGGCCCATTGGTGGAAAAGCTTCCAGGCAGTGCCTGTCCCCTGATGCTTCTCTGTCCCTTACTGGCCCTCCACTCCTGGCCTTGCATCCACACACAGTCCCTCCCTTCAACTCTTCTTGACTATTCCTGTGAATGCCCTCTGCTTCCCAACAAGACTGAGGAGAGCTGTGTCCATCTCACTATTAAACTAAAATAAATGCTCTGCTTTTATGTCAATGGCAACATTAGAAACATTCCAGCTGAGGAGCACCTAGGTGGCTCAGTGGGTTAAACATCTGACTTTGGCTCAGGTCCTGATCTCAGGGTCATGATCACAGGGTCCTGGGATGGAGCCTACTCAGTGGGGAGTCTACTAGAGAATTTTTCTCCCTCTCCCTCTGCCCCTCCCTCTACTCATGCTCTCCCTTTCTCTCTAATAAATAAATAAAAACTTAAAATAAAAGAAATATTTCTTTTTTTAAAAAGATTTATTTATTTATTTATTTATTTATTTATTTATTTGACAGGCATCACAAATAGGCAGAGAGGCAGGCAGAGACAGAGAGAAGGGGAAGCAGGCTCCCTGCTGAGTAGAGAGCCTGATGCAGAGCTTGATCCCAGGACCCTGGGATCATGACCTGAGCCGAAGGCAGAGGATTTAACCCACTGAGCCACCCAGATGCCCCCCCCAAAAGAAATATTTCAATTCATTTGGTAGCTTTTTAAAAATGCTAGTTATTAGCCTACAGAAAACATTTTTTTAAAGATTTTATTATTTGACAGACAGAAAACATTTTTTAAAAACTCCAAGTCCAGGGCGCCTGGGTGGCTCAGTGGGTTAAGGCCTTTGCCTTCGGCTCAGGTCATGATCCCGGGGTCCTGGGATCGAGCCCCACATCGGGCTCTCTGCTCAGCAGGGAGCCTGCTTCCTCCTCTCTCTCTGCCTGCTTCTCTGCCTACTTGTGATCTCTGTCTGTCAAATGGATAAATAAAATCTTTAAAAAAAACCCAAAAACCTCCAAGTCCTTGGGGCGCCTGGGTGGCTCAGTTGGTTAAGCAACTGCCTTCAGCTACGGTCATGATCCCAGTTTCCAGGGATCAAGTTCCACATCAGGCTCCTTGCTCAACGGGAGCCTCCTTACCTCTCTCCCTCTGCTACTGCTTCCCCTTCTTGTACTCTCTCTCTCTCTCTCTGTCAAATAAATAAATAAAATCTTAAAAAAAAAAAAATACCCCTCCAGGTCCCATCATGTGGCCTGTCCTTCTATGAGTGAGGCACAAGTTCACTTGGCCTGAGAATTCACTGCTCTGTTTTCTGCACAGCTGTGAGCATGGATGGGAGTGAAAGATGCTCTTGGGGAACAGTGAGCAAGAGTGCCTGCTGACCCCAAGTTACAACGAGATGCCTTGCCTTCTTCAGCTGGGAGCAAAGGCCCATCATAAGTCTGTAGAGTGTCTTCAGGTTCACACGTACATTCTGATTCTTTAAAAGATCAAAAGAATGAAAGATTAGGCAAACTTGCAGCAATGTCCATCGAAATCCAGGGAGGGACACAACCCACAGAAATGGGCACGAGCTAGGTGGCATGAGTCTTTCCATGGCAGACATGACATGTTGGCAGCCTCACCAAATACCTCCCGTGGGTAAGCTCCCACGTTACACAATAACCTTCTTACCACGCAAGTGCAAACTACCTGGAGCCTCTCCCCCAAACCCGGTTTTTTCCTCATTTTGCAGGAACTGCAGAGTGGCCACAGTGCAAAGATCACATGGTGGGAGAGACAGACGTGTACCCCCCAGGTGCCCCAGTAGGCTGAGGAGCCACGTGGCCACCCTCCGTGGCCTCCGTCCTCACCCAGATGTCAGCCCCAGAGGCCTGAGCGTGGACGATCAGGGCTGCAGCCCCCGACACACAGCCTGACTCTCCTCCCCAGATAACTCGCTCTGCCAAACTCTACTTTTGGCCTCAAGGCCCCAAGCCAGAGAAACCGCAGGATGAGGAGCCAGCAGTAGGCTGATGTAGCCTGGCCTTTGCACTCTCCTCATCCCCAGCCTTAGCTCTCATGCACAACTGGTCTAGGGGCAGACTGTCTACTCCTGCCCAAATGAGCTTCCCACAGGACAGACCTCACGATGAGCCTCCCACTATGAGTGGTTCTCCAGCCAGGGCTCCGCCGGGACAAGACCGAGCTCCAAGGGGGACCAGCACCTTCCCGAAAGAGCCCCTGACACAGCTACCCCTCTACTCCACACCTTCCTTCGCAACCTCACCCTTCCCTCCCGTTCCCGTGCTGCTCCCTTGGCCCAGACTCCCCCTGCATTTTTCCAGATAATTCCTGTCACCTCTTCAGCCAGCACAGAGTGGGCCTGGCTCTCCCCTCCAACCCCTCACGCACTGCAGGCCTTCACAGTGGACACATTTCTAGTCAAGAGATTCAAGTGCAAGTTCGCAGAGGCTGCTGCTTTTCTTCCTGCAGTGCACTGAGGGCCCTGGGTGAGGCAACGGCACACAGGCAGTGGTGGGACGGGCAGTGTCCCCAGCACCTTGAGCAGCTGCTCCAGCCTGGGTGCAGGGCCCTGGCTCCTTGACAGGGAGAAAACACCTCTGTGGCTGCTGCTCTGTTCCCTGTGGCTACTCCCATCCCCAGATGCACTAGGAAGAAACTAGACTTTAGAGTCAGAAACGCACACTTTGAACCACAGCTTCAACTTGACTTTGGGCAATGTGCATGTACATTGAACTTTCTGCACCTTGGTCTTCTCCTCTATAAACTGGAGCTGGTAGTGCGGAGGTGGGCACATCCCTATTTCAGGGATAATGTCTCGGCTGCTGTTTGAGGAAGCTCCCCTCCCAGCATCATACGATCAGTAGAACTCACCTTCATGTCCTACACCCCCGCCAAGGGGCACACATGTGGCACAGTGAGGGAACTCCCTGTGGATCTTCAACAAAAGTGACAAATGGCTCACTGCTGGGCCTGGGGCCTGAGGGCTCGTGTCTTCTGCAGCCTGCTACTGCTTTCCCTCTGAGTCTGTGAGCTCCCCCCATATTCCTCTGACACATGTCTTCAAATTAAGGGGGAGTAAGTTTCTGCATTTGGACCTTCAAGTCCCCATCTGACTCAGACCCTCCTCACAGGTGGCACAGGATGAAGGGCAGGAGCGAGCAGACCTCCCAGAGGCTCAGGGCCCTTACCTCACCAGCCACTCTGCCCCTGTGGTTCCCAGCCCATGGCCAGTACTTGTGCTCCCTGAGCCCCTGTACACTCACCCACTCGTGCGTCTAGCATGTTGCTGTTGATTTGCACACAGGAAGCCTCAACAGAGTGGCCCAGCTGGGGGTCCCCTCCTCGGGGACTTTGCTCCAGAGCCATGAGTACCATGGCTTCTGCAGACGAAGTTCCTAACAACTTGGTGTGTCTCCAGGACAGGCCTCAGGAAGACCCAGCTAGGCACATGGAGTGAGGTGTGGCCAGATCCTCTGTGTGGTGGCCAGGCCACCAGCACTACGAGCAGCTCACGGACCCAGAGCATGTGGCTCGCTGACCCCAGAGAGTCCTTTTAGAAGAATCTCGCTGTGAACAGACTTCCCAGGGAGTTAGTTCCATGAAGGAACAGAAGTCACACATCCTAATTCAATATCCTCCACCAGAAGCATCAGAGTAAAAAGCATTTGTGCAGAATAAGTGAAAATGAATGTCAGCAATGTTCTTTTTACTACAGGACTGTATGAAGTAGAAGAAGTTTCAAGGAAAAAATTCGGGTTGACTAAGTTGGTAAACCCTGATCTTAATACAACTCACCACAACATTTCTTGAGGAATTCCCATATGTGCTGTTCACGTTAACAGAGATGGAGCCTTCAAGGTATTTTGCCACTAAATCTTCAAAAGAGGGTGCAGCATCGCCAGGATCTATGAGCCAGGCAGCAATTCTGGGATCAAGCCCTACAAAATGAACAACTACAAAGAAAAAGGCCATTTAATCACTCCACAGAAACCAAAGAACCATCCTTTTCTCAAGGGTCAAAATAATAATAATAGCATTGCCATCTAGTTATGGAGCTGAGGGCTGAAATGATACTCCACCATCCTGAGGAACTCAGAGCCTTTGGTACGAGTGGCCTCCACGACCTCGGTCCCACACAGGCAATCCCCGTGGGGAACTGACCCCAGACGCCGAAGAGGGGGACTAAACTAACGTGGAACTGGGACCTCTCACAAATGTTCAGAGGTGGTGATGAGAATTCTCCGGTACTCTTCTGGCCTCCTCTCCCCCACCTGCCTCCCCGCCCCTGCTCCCCAGCTTTCTAACCCTGCGCCTCTCACTGGGATGTCTTCCTAGGTGCTACTGACCCCTCTTCAGGGTGTCCAGGAGCCCAAGTCTTGTGAGCTGAAGAAAGAGCATAAGCGTCCTCATTGCTGAGTTCAGGGGTGCGGAGCAGTGGGGAATGTATGTGAGGACAGAGATGCCTGGCATTTGGGGCATTTCCCCTGACAGGAGGAAAACCTGAAAGACCCCCCAGATCTCTGCTGCACTGGGATGTGTAAAACAATGCCACCCCTGGAGCTTGGGCTGTCACTGCCCCTAAGTACTAGATTTCTTATCCAAAAACCCAGGGAAGAGGTCTCCCATATGCGAGACATATGGGAAGATGCTTTGTGAAAAACAAAACGACATTTGCTAAGTAAGTTTTAGTGCCAGAGCATTTTAAACATGGACAGGCGAGCTATAAAAGGAGGGGAACTAATAAACTGAGAGATGAATCTGAATTCTATTACATTTTTTAGATTTATTTATTTACTTTAGAGAGAAAGAGAGCACAAGTAGGGGTAGAGGGAGAGAGAGAGAGAATCCCAAGTAGACTCTGCACTGAGCATAGAGCCCAATGCGGGGCTTGAACTCAGGACTCTAAGATCATGACCTGAGCTGAAATTAAGACTTGGATGCTCAACCAATAGAGCCACCGAGGTGCCCCAAGTTACTTAAACATTTTGAATAATGCTACATAAAAACAAGGAGTTTGTTTTTAAGCAAAATTGTAGTCTTAGATCACAACACACTAAATATTATATCTTCTGGCATCTTCAAATTACGCTAAGAGATTTCTATTTGCCAACGCATCCGATATTGTGACTTTTTTATTTGATGTCTGGGAAGTCCCCGACGTTGGCAGGTTTGGATCCTTGGCTGGAACAACATGGGCAGGTGCTTTGGGACCTGCACCCACATTGGCTGCCCATGGTCTGACCCAACACCATGTGGCCATGCTAGCAGACCCGGCAGACTAGTTCACTCTGCTTGCCTTTTTAGAGCTCTAATGGTCCAAAATTAAGGCCCTGCTAACATTCTTGAAAACTCCTGGGGAAAGTGTGATGGAACGGGAAGGGCCTGGGGGCTGGTTCCTATCAACTCCTCTGCCTCACATACTCAAGCCCCCAGGACAAGGCCCCTCACCGAGGAGAAAATGCCAGTAGTTGAAAGAAAAAGGACAAAAAGACAGATTTTAAAAGAGCTAAGAAAATAATAAAGGCAATGAAAAACAAATAAATCAGAACTAGAAATACCTGGAAATGAGGGGACTTAGAAATATAAGAACTGAACAAAGAAATGAAAAGGGTTCAGGAAATAAAACAAAAAAAATTTCATAAATAAAAACTGAAAAAAATAAAAATAAAAGTAAAAACTGAACTGGTAACACACAAAGGCTACTGATGTGATACAGATGATGGGGAAGAAGGATATAAAAAAAGAAATGAGAGGGGCGCCTGGGTGGCTCAGTGGGTTAAAGCCTCTGCCTTTGGCTCAGGTCATGATCCCAGGGTCCTGGGATCAAGCCCCGCATCAGGCTCTCTGCCTAGCAGAGCCTGCTAGGCAGAGAGCCTGCTTTCCCTCCTTCTCTCTCTGCCTGCCTCTCTGCCTGCTTGTGATCTCTATCAAATTAAAAAAAAAAAAAAAAGAAATGAGATTGGAAATAGATTCTAGATAAAGTGATAAATAGGAAAGAGCATAGAAGTCGACTCAACATATGAAATGAGTTCAAACACCACAAAAAAGGTAAACAACCAGATATCATGTATCTCCTGACAGGAGGACCCGCCACTACCCAGGGTCAGGGTCAGGGTCGGGGTCATGACTTAGTTTTGCCCTCCCCAAAATCAGGCCTGAAATCTGATCAAGCCTCTGGATCCAACTGCCAATTTATAAGAAATAGAAGGGCAAGAAGAATGTGTTAAACAGCAAGAAGGAATATGTTCTGAAAAATCCAGATGCTGGGAAATCCTACTCGATAAACAAGCTGGTTCCATCCACAAGGACAAAGTAATTACAGGAAAATAAAACAGGGAGAGAGAATATATAGACTAAAAAAAAAGAAACAGGGGCACCTGGGTGGCTCAGTGGGTTAAACCTCTGCCTTCAGCTCAGGTCATGATCTCAGGGTCCTGGGATCAAGCCCCACATCAGGCTCTCTGCTCAGCAGGGAGCCTGCTTCTCCCCTTTCTCTCTGCCTGCCTCTCTGCCTACTTGTGATCTCTCTCTGTCAAATAAATAAAATAAAATAAAATAAAATAAAATAAAATAAAATAAAATAAAATAAAATAAAATAAAATAAAAAAAAAATAAAATCTTAAAAGAAAAAATATTCTCTCTCCCACTTAAAAAAAAAAAAAAAGAGGGAAAAAAAAAGAAACAAGAACCATATCACACCTATCCCAGCTTCAGGGTAACCTAACCCTAACTCTCATTTGGATCCCAAGTCACACAAACCATAACAAAATAAAAACAAACACAAACGATATTTAAAGACAAGGGGAGCAGCGCACACACTGACCAGATATCTAGTAACACCGGAAGATTACCACTAATCTGGGGGAGATGATGACTGCATCATTTTAAAAATGAAACCCTCATGTTCCATCACATAATTGAAATATTTACAGATGAATCATAAGATGCTTGGACTCTGCTACAAACTAACCCAGAAGGCAGGGGTTTGGAATTGTGAGGAGATACAGAGGAAAGAAGACTGGACATAAGCTGGAAACTGTTGAAGCTGGACGATGGGTACCATGTTGCCTTCCAACACCACCTGTGGCGCCCAGTGAGGGCATATGACAGTTGGTGCCCCTCTGACACTGGCTGCTGTGAGTGCAGACCCTGCAGGCCGAGGACTCAGCCTCACAAGACCACCCCTGCTTCAGATGCCTTCTGTACCTCCCACCCACTGACTATAAATCGGGGTTCCCATGACCTCCTGCTAAGGCTCGCAGAACTGCGGAAGCACTCTGTACTAACTCATGACCCATTTATCGTGAAGGACACAACTCGGGATCATCTAGATAGACGAGACACACAGGGCAAGGTGGGAGTCAGGGGGCACAGAGCTCCCACCCACCCAGCCCCCAGACATGCTCCCCAACCTGGGAGCCCTCCAGCTCCCCTCTATCCCCTGTGCAGGGGTGGTTTATGGAGGCTCCACTGCCCGGTTGCAACTGATGAGATCGCTGGCCACTGAGATGGACCACCTCTCCAGCCCTTCTCTGTCCCTGGGGGTAGGGGTGGGGAACCTGAAGTCCAATCGACTAAGCCTGGTGTGGTCATTCCGTCCACTGCCCCATCCCAAAGTCAGCTAGCGGTCCCCAGCTCCTAGTCCTCTCATTAGAACACAAAAGACACTCTTAGCACTCTAGGGATTGCAAGGGTGCTAGGAAGCACGGACAAAGACTAAATATACGTTTCTTATTGTATCATAGGTAATTTTGTACATGTTGGAAATTTTGTACAATCAAAACAATTTTTTCCCTTAACCCACTGAGCCACCCAGGCGCCCCTGTTTCTTTTTTTTTTTTAATCTATATATTCTCTCTCCTGTTTTTTTCCTATCAATAGCTCATAAACTCCCTATGAATTAAACTAAAGTCTAGGGGCACCTGGGTGGCTCAGTCAGTTAAGTATCTGCCTTCGGCTCAGTTTTCTGAGTTTTTGAAGAAAACTTTGTAAACAGTCTTCTACAGTTTGTCTCTTTTTCCCCTTTGCTTGTTTGTTTCTTCAATGCCACACAGGAGTGAATCATATGGTATGTGCTTTCTCTGACTGATTTCACTTAGCATGATACTCTCTAGCTCCATCCACATCATCGCACAAGAAAAGAGTCCATTCTTTTTCATGGCTGAGTACTATTCCACTGTGTGTAGCTATACCACATCTTCTCCATGGACACTTGGGCTGCTTCCATATCTTAGCTGTTGTAAATAATGATGGTATAAGCTTAGGGCTGCATGAATTCATTTGAATTAGTATTTTGTATTCCTTGCATAAATACCCAGTAGTGCAACTGCTGGGTCACAGGATAGCTCTATTTTCAACTTTTTGAGGAACCTCCGTGCTGTTTTCCAGACTGCCTGCACCAGCTGGCATTTCCACCAGTGCACGACGGTTCCTTTCTCCATATCCTCACCAACATCTGTTGTTTCCTGTGTTGTTGATTCCATCCATTATGACAGGTGTGAGGTGGTATCTCATTGTGGTTTCAATGATGAGTGATGTTGAAGATCTTTTCATGTGCCTGGACTTTACTTATTTTTCTTTTTTTAAAATTTTTTATTTATTTGTCAGAGACAGAGAGAGCGTGCACACAAGCCAGGGGAGCAGCAAGCAGAGGGAGAAGTAGGTTCTCTGCTGAGCAAGGAGTCCAATTTGGGACTCGATCCCAAGACCCTGAGATCATGACCTGAGATGAAGGCAGATGCCCAACCGACTGAGCCACCCGGGTGCCCCTAGACTTTAGTTTAATTCGTAGGGAGTTTATAAGCTATTTATAGTAACAACACACCCCATCTGACCACGTTGCATAAGTCACTTCTTTCTTATTTTAAATTTTAAAAAAAGCAATATATATTTGCAAAATATCAACCTAAAACACAGAGGGAAAGTGCCCCCTCACCCTTGGGGCACAAGGCTGCACAGCTGGGGCTTTGGAGCCACGTGGCCAGGCCCCCAGAATTGTGCTGCCCCTGACTCCCCATGTCCCATTCTCAGGAGGAATCATGCTGGAGAGTTCATTTTAAGAGATTATAAAAACTAAAACTTACCATGCTTCCAGCTGCCATCATTACCAAAACACTGCAGTACTGTTCGAACAAAGTCCTTGGCATTAAAACAAATAACAGGACATTTACATTTCAGCATTTGAAACAGAACTTTCCTGGAAGATAAAAAGAAATTCACTGATTCAGACATTAATTTAGAATTTCTGACCTTAGAGAAAAATAGTTTTGTTGCTCTACTGACAGGTATCACTTGCTAGTACTACAATGTAGACAGTCTTCTTTTAAGATGCTCATGGAGATTAACTTGGATCCTGTGGGAAGGTGTTACTTCTCTGCACTTAGAGATGATGAAGCTGAGACAGACAGGCTACCCAGCTGTTCAGAGCCCATCACATCTCGCATTCCTGACTGGAGCACACACACTCTGGACTCCTGACATGGGTCCCCAGCACGGCTCTCCAGCCTGCTCTCCCAGCACACGCTCCCAACACTCTGCCCTCCGCTCCCACTGAATTGTTTTTCCTCTACCAGCACACAGTGCCACGTCCTCTCAAGTATGGGGCCACACCACATGCTGCATTCTTGCCTGCAATTCTCCTCCTGCGATTTCTGCAAACTGCCCCTTTCGCATGAGGGGAGTTGCCCCTTCTCTGTTCCTTCTTTACTCCTATTCATGTACCAGCCACAGCTGGGACCACATCTATACATAATTTACCTTGAAAGTAGGCTTGCCCCATTGCACCGTAAGCTCCTCAGATATGGGATTCTTAAGAGTCATCATTTACAGCACTAACCATGATGACACCATGCAAAACACTTCAAAGGACTGCTAGCACTGAAATCTCAGCACAACCCTGTTAGGCAGGCACTAGATCCACTTTACAGACAAGGAAACAGGCTCAGAGTGGCTAAACAATTTTCACAGCAAGCCCCTATCTTGCTGCTGCCAGGACCCGCACTATAAATCTTCCTTTATAGGAACCCTGTATTCGTACATTAATGAGGGTCTTGTATGAGGCCGAGGGAGAACGAAAGCAGGAGTCCACTCAGCTCTGCACACAGAGCCAACAGAAGGCAAGAGGTTAGATTCTGTTCTGCCTGCTGCACGGACACTGGCATTTTCTTGTGTGGTTTCACGGGGGTTTCCCTGGAAGAGGGGGCCCGGCCGGGAGGGAGGACAGAGGGTCTGGCTCTACAGACTTGGAAGGCTGCAGGGAGGAGAGAGGGGAGAGGGGCTGGAAGATTTCAGATGCAAAGAGCTGCGTTTCCATACTGATGCCTTTGTAAGTCCCTACTCAGGTCACCTAAGAACTGCGGGATTGCCCATTAGTAAGAGATGCAGGCTAGTGGGTTTCTATCTCAAGGTAAGACAAACAACAAAAAGAGCATCCTTCAAGACAAAGTGGCTAAAACACAATGTGTTTTGTAAGTCAGTTATGGAAGTCGATTGTGTCATGTTTGCAAACAAAAAGGCAGCCAGAATATAAAAAACGACTGTCTGGGATTTTCCCTAATCCCTGTTCCCTACCCCTCTCCTCCAAAAGGGACCGATGAAGGAAGCACAGAAAAACCTTTGGTAACTGTTTGTTCTGAATGGGTGTGTATACAGAGCTCATTACACTCCTGTCTCTAGACTCAAGTTTTCATAGTTTGCTTTTTTGTTTTTTGTGGGGGTTTTTGATTTAGAGGAATGGGGCAGCACACCCTGTGGGCCCCTGGGAGCAGACTGCGGGGTTGAGGGAGAATGGCACAAGGAAGACCCTCCAGGGGAGCAAGGAGGCTGGGGTGCAGTGAGAGCAGGGGAAGAGGAGCTCCCAGGCCTGGGGAGGGGCCATGGGCAGACCTACAGGCATTGTTGGGAGCTGTCGCAGGGCTCTGAGCAGGGAGTATATTCCCTGACTTAGTGCGCAGACCCTCTCTGGGAGCTAGGTGGAAAACAGGCCAAGGGGCAGGTGGAAGCAGCAGGCCCTTGGGAAGCCCCAGCCTGGTTCAGTGTTAGGGGGAGCGGGGGAGGCCTGCACCACATGGCAGCAGCAGAGGGCAAGGGCAGCCAGCTGCTAGCTGTACTGTGAAGGCAGAGCCAGTGGGGTGTACTAAGAGCTTAGATAAAAATAAGAGAGAAGTTAAAGAAAATGCCAAGACTGTTGGCCTGAGCTCATGGAGAGCAAATGCTGACATTAACCTTGACCAAAAAGGCTGTCAGAGGTGGGTTTCAGGAAGACAGGAGCTCTGTTTTGCACGTATTGAGGCTGAAGTGACTGTCAGATGTCCAAGTAAAGAGCACTGAGTGGGATACATACATCCAGAATTCAGAAAAGGCCATCCAAACATTAGGACTATTCCCATGGAGGTCTTCCACAGAATAGGCCTGCCTAATTGTTCTTTCAAAAGAGAACAGTGTAAAAATAAGACTATGGGTTTCCTGCAAGCAGGCTGCTCTATAAGTCATATGTTGTCCCATTCTCACCAAAAATGACTGCAGTGCAGGTGCGTGATGTTAAGTTTATGATTGTTGAGGCATTCATTTCAAAAGACATCCATATTGCCTGCTGCATGACAAGCCACTGGCAACACACCCAAACAAGGAACAAGGCCACCCCCACCTGTGAAGGTCCCCCTCCAGATAGGCCAGGGGCATCTAGATTCCTGACCTATGACTGATCCCGCTTTTCCCTTCCTGAACCCTAACTCCCACTTTTATGACTTCTATTAGCCAATAAAAGTAAAACCTTGAAACCCTCAGGCCCCCATCCTCACACTGTACTAAAGGCAAAGCCTCAGGCCTGCACCCTCTCTTTCTCTAGCTATGACTTTGCTTTGTGGCCCCTGGTGTGCTGTGTACCCTCTAAGGCCTGTGAGTAATGAATCTTGTTCCTCAGAGTTCCCTGATGGTTTTTGGGGAATTGTGTCCTGTGATGCTAAGAACTCTAAGGGTTGGGCCAGCCATAGCACTGGCCCCCGGCACTCCTCACCAAGACAACACTGATGCAGCAATTGCCTACAACTCCCCCACAGCCCAGTGAGACTGTAGGAGGCCCACAGGGCCAGGCCCAGACCCCACCTTCTCACTCCGAGGCCCTGAGGCCCCGTGAACACCTCTTCGGGACAGCAGTTTTGAGGATCTCCCGGTAGGCAGCTAAGGGGCTGGGACTAGGAGGACTAGGCAGGCCGGAAGTGGATGTCCCCACCCAAGACAGAAACCCCTTCAGGCTGACAACTCCTGCTAAGAGCTGTGAGGAGGGCAGAGGCTGGAACCCACAACAGGGCTTTTCAGGATCGCAAAGCAGCAGCTCAAACATCCTGCTCATTCTAAAATTGTCCCATTCTAGGGGCTCCTGGGTGGCCTAGTTGTTAAGTGTCTGCCTTCTGCTCAGGTCGTGATCCCAGGGTCCTGGGATCAAGCCCCACATTGGGCTCCCTGCTCCATAGGAAGCCTACTTCTCCCTGTCCTCCTGCTTGTGTTCCCTCTCTCACTGTCTCTCTCTGTCAAACAAATAAATAAAATCTTTTTTTTAAAGATTTTATTTATTTATTTAACAGACAGAGATCACAAGTAGGCAGAGAAGCAGGCAGAGAGAGAGGAGGAAACAGGCCCCCCACGGAGCAGAGAGCCCGATGTGGGGCTCGATCCCAGGACCCTGGGATCATGACCTGAGCTGAAGTCAGAGGCTTTAACCCACTGAGCCACCCAGGTGCCCCATAAATAAATAAAATCTTAAAAAAAAAAAAAAACCTGTCCCATTCTAAAGAGGCAGGTCCAAGTGAACTATATCCTAACTATTTCCACAGAATGAAGCTTTGAAACTAGCATGAAATTAGGTGGTACTGAGGACAATTTACTTTCTAACACCGTAAGGCAGTGAGATAAGGAAAATCATTTGGGATTGTGGTCACAGCGGCAGATCTTCAGGCCTCGGGACCAACCTTTTCTCACTAACTTCTCATTGAGATGTTTCAAATCCTGGAGGGGCTCCCATGGAAGGACGGAACCTTTATTCCAGAAGCTCTCTGAGGGAAAGCAGGCCAGTGTGTGCAGAGCTTTCTGTCACTTAGATCCATTTTATTTTCACGTACCCATACAAAACTTCTAAATTTTAAAGAATTCGAGCTTGGGAGACTTTCAATTGGACCCAACGAAGCAGATATGTACGCAGGAAGTAAGGCAGTGGGAGGAGATTTCTGACCTGGCAAACTGATTATATGCTTCTTGCTCTCGGCCCCCAGTGGAGGACTGCTCTGTTTCAAGGTAGATATACTGCTCACGGAGTGTGGAGCCTTCCCCCAGGACACCGTCAGAGGCTGAGACCTCCAGAGGACCGCTGCCGTTTACACGGCTCTGCAGAAATACTGCAATTCCTTTAACAGAGGGAACCAGAGCCTGTGAATACAAATACAGTTTCCAAATTAAACACAATGTGTTTATTCAAGAAAGGTATGTCTTACAATTAAACAGAGAGAAAAGGTCTACAATTAAATTTGTAAATAGGGACGCCTGGGTGGCTCAGTTGGTTGGACGACTGCTTTCGGCTCAGGTCATGATCCCGGAGACCCGGGATCGAGTCCTGCATCAGGCTCCCAGCTCCACGGGGAGTCTGCTTCTCCCTCTGACCTTCTCCTTGCTCATGCTCTCTCACTGCCTCTCTCTCAAATAAATGAATAAAATCTTTAAAAAAAAATTTGTAAATAAATAGCTCTCTTAATAACAGTCAAGGCCAAAAACCAAATCCATGATCTTACTCTTCAAATCTGGTCTCCTCCCTATTCAACATCATAACAGAAGCCTTAGCTGGTGTAACACAATGGGAAAAGGAAATAAAAGTCATATAAATCAGAAATGAAGAACTATACCATCCCTATTTACACATGACACAAATGTCTGCATAGAAAACCCAAAGGAATTAACAAAAAACTCCTGGAACCAATATGAGAGTTTAGCAAGGTTTCAAGAAACAAGATTAAAACACAACATCAATTGTATTTCTATACACTCTCAGTGAACATGTAAAACTGATCTTCTTCTAAAAAAAATATATTACCAGGGGACTCCTGGGTAGCTTAGTCAGTTAAGTGTCTGACTCTTGACTTCGGCTCAGGAAATGGTCTCAGTGCTGTGAGACTGAGCCCCGCATCAGGCTCCATGCTGCATGTGGAGCCTGTTTAAGATTCTTTCTTTCTTCCTCTCTCTCTCCCTTTCTACCCCTACCCCCACACATGTGCACACATGTGCTCTTTTTCCCTATTCTATTTTAAATAAATAAATTCTAAGAATGAAAATAAAAATAAAAAGATGTGTTACCATTTATAATAACCATTCCAAAAACTGAAATGCTTTTTTTTTTTTTAAGATTTTATTTATTTATTTGACAGAGAAAGAGAGTGAGAGCAGGAACACAGGCAGGGGGAGTGGGATAGGGAAAGCAGGCCTCCTGCCGAGCAGGGGAGCCTGATGCAGGGTTTGATCCCAGGACATTGGGATCATGACCTGAGCTGAAGGCAGATGCCCAATGGCTGAGCCACCCAGGTGCCCCCCAAAATGATATACTTAAATAGAAATCAACAAAACGTGCACAGGATCTGTATGCCCTGTGACATGACAAATACTGGTGAAAGAAGCCAAGGAAGACCTAACTCACAGAGAGACACCCAGTGTGAGGACCACAGAATCCCTCATAGGAGTGTCCGTTCTCTTGAGTTAATCTGTAGAACCTAGATCCAGAAACCCGAAGTATAAAAAACATGAACAACACTACACCAAGTCACAATATAGTCAAACGGCTTAAAACCAATGATAAAGAGAAAACCTTAAAAAAAATGTGGCAGGGGCACCTGGGTGGCTCAGTTGGGTAAGTGTCTGCCTTTGGCTCAGGACATGATCCTGGGGTCCTGGATCGAGCCCTGCATTCTGTCAGATAAATAAATAAAAATATTTTTTTTTTTTAAAGAAGAAGCTGGGGGTGGGGGCCAGGCAGTCGGGGTATAGGCATCACCCAGACAGAGATAAAGCGAAGTGAGACAGCAGATCTCCGGTGGGAAACAAAGCAAGCTGGAAGACAGTGGAGCAAAGTCTTCCAACTGCTGAAAGAAAAAACAAAAAACAAAAAACTATTGACTTATAACTCTTTAGCAAGCAAAAATATCTTTCAAAAATGACAGGTAAGGGGTTCCTGGGTGGCTCAATGGGTCAAAGCCCCTGCCTTTGGCTCAGGTCATGATCCCAGGGTCCTGGGATCAAGCCCTGCATCATGCTCTCTGCTCAGCAGGGAGCCTGCTTCCCCCTCTCTCTCTGTCTGCCTCTCCGCCTACTTGTGATCTCTCTCCCTCTCTCTCTGTCAAATAAATAAACAAAATCTTTTTAAAAAATGACAGGTAAAGCTAGATTTGTATGCTACACAGAAAACTACAAAACACTGTTAAAAGAAACTGAAGGTTTAAGTAAATGAAGGGAGCACCCCCTATTCACGGACCCAAAAACTTAATACTGTCAAGATGGCCAAACTCCTAAAGTTCATCTATCAACTCCACACAATCTGCATCAGAATCTCAGCTGTGTGCCTGGAGGAACTGAAAAGATGATGCTAACATTTATATGGAAATGCAAAGTGACAAGAATACCCAAAACAATATTCAGAAACACAGAGTTGGAATACACACTCCCAGACTGTGTGACACTGGCATCAGGACAGACACACAGATCTATGGAAAGACAAGAGTGTCCAGAAATAAACTCCTATATTTACAGTCAAATGAGTTTCAGGAAAAGTGCCAAGAAAATTCAATGGGGAGAAAAGAGTCTTATCAACAGTGTTGGGAAAGTTGGGTATCAACGCACAAGAGGCTGGTCTGTGCCCCTTATCTCACACCACACACAAAAATGAACTCAACGCGAGCCACAGATTTTAATGGAAGAGCGAAAACCATAAATTCTTAAAAGAAAACAGAAGTAAATCTTTAAGACCTGGGATAGGGAAAGCATTCCTAAATATAAAACAAAAGTGCAAGCAATAGAAAAAATTGGTAAATTGGAATTCATCAGATTTTTAAAATTTTGTGTTTCAAAAAACATGAGTAAGAAATTGAAAAAAATAAGCCACAGATTTGGGGAACTACAAATCACAGACCTGACAAGGGACTCATATCAGAATATAGAAAGAAGGCTTACAGATCCAAAATAAGACACAAATAACCCGATTTAAAAATGGACAAAAGATCTGAACAGACATTTCACCACAGAGCACATGAGAAAATGTTCAAGGTAATTAGTTATTAGGGAAATGCGATTTAAAACCACAGTGAAATACTTCACACCCACTAGAACGGCTAAAACCAGACAGACAACAAGGACTGGCAAGAAAGTATAGGGCTTGGAACCTTGGCGTGTTTCTGCTGGAATGCTTAAAAAGGCATCCCCACTCTGGAAGACATTTTGGCAGCTTCTTAAAAATCTGAAGAGAACTATGCATTACCAGTCACTCAGCCCTGGGCAGGTGGAAGCTTCAAATCTTATTCATAGCTCTCTTATCAAAATCAGACACTAAGAAAATGGAATTCTTTTATGGTGCCAAAGAAACAAACAAAACCCAACACTGTTCACTAACCTGCTCAGCTCTTAGCTGGGTTGAACCATCCTCATATATCAGTGTTATGACCACGGCCACTGCCTGTTTGAGCATCTCAACCAGCTGGCTTTTCCCCAAATCATCCAAATACCTAATGTCACAAAAATGGTCTCCACATGCCCTTGCATTCCCACAGTGTAAGTGGGCTTCAACCTTATCAGCATCTTCTTCCAATGCCACATGTTTACTTGTTTTCCCTGAAAAATGACATGTACTATCTTTTCTTTTAAGATTCATGGGCATTTCTTTCTCTTCATTTTTATTTTCCTTTAGGAAATGCTTTCTTTTACACTCTGTTTTCTTTAGGACTGTAGCCTCTTGGTTACACTGTGGAATGAAACAACTGGGAGGAGCCAATGAGCTGATGTTCTTCTGGTTTCGGTCAGCTGATGGCTGATCTGTGAGTCTGATACTGGAGGTGGGAAGACAGAGCTTGATGGACATGCCTGACGTCTGGCTTGTAGAGGAATTCAGATTCTGTAGAAAAACATGAAATATTTCACTAGTTTGTAGATTCTTAAGACAGATCTATAAACCAAACTAATTTCTGGTAAGCTTTGTCTAAGGTAAAGTGGGGACACAGCTTCACATTATCTATGATCAAACTTTCTAAGGAAACAATATAGTAGCTTCTAGAGCAGTAATTTTTCTCAGCCCAGGTAGAAGTGCGTATCTGAAACATGGGCTGGAGTAGACAGGAGTCCCAGAAGTCTCCAGCCACACCTGAAGCATGTAACGACAGGTGCCATGGATGGGAGGATGTTTCAGATGCTCCCAACTCTCAAGACGAGTGATTTACAACTTCCAGGTAAAGGCCACTTACAGAACAAATGAAATCACCACAACTATTTGATAATATGTTCCTCTGTTTACTAAAATTTTTAAACTATAGCTCAACAGCAATCTTCTTCCTGTCTTGATCTAGTACTGTGCAATATTCATTCATAAATTCACAAACCAAGGGTAAAAAAAAGAATCTCTACCCATCTCATTACTGTATTCATTTAGAATAAAATGTATATTAAGAGCTTGTTTTTCAGATTTGTGTTGTATTTGTTTTAAACAAATGTATATTAATAGAACTTTAAAAATAATTTCAGAGGAAAATGTTTCAGTATTTGGCATATGGTCACAGAAAATTTAAGTTTATAATCCTGTTTTAATTACAGAGAAATATTACATGGTTTCAAGAAAAGACTTCCAAGCATAAAGTTATATTATGTTAACAATTCTGCAGAAGAGGATACAAGGAGGTTGTTGTTTTTTTTTTTTTTAAGATTTTATTTATTTATTTGTCAGAGAGAGAGAGGGAGAATGAGCGAGCACAGGCAGAGTGGCAGGCAGAGGCAGAGGGAGAAGCAGGCTCCCCACCGAGCAAGGAGCCCGATGTGGGACTCCATCCCAGGACGCTGGGATCATGACCTGAGCCGAAGGCAGCCGCTTAACCAACTGAGCCACCCAGGCGTCCCAAGAAAAGGAGTTTGAAGAGCAAAAAGGAAATACAAAAATCTAGATTGCTAAAGAATATCTTGCTCATGTTGTTTTTAAAGGGATGCTTGTGGTTATTAAGCTACCAGAGTAGTATTTAGATTCTAGTGGTTTTATTTTAATGACAATGTAATCATTTTTAAAATGTCAATGCTGTCAATACACCAGGAATTATATACTGTGAAACATTTTAAACTTGTTCTGAATATTTTAAATATCGACTTAAAAATGTCATGAGGTGGGGCACCTGGGTGGCTCATTGATAGGCATCTGCCTTTGGCTCAGGTCATGACCCCAGGGTCCTGAGATTGAGCCCTGCACCAGGCTCCCTGATCAACGGGGAGTCTGCTTCTCCCTCTTCCTCTGCCTGCCCCTCCCCTTGCTTGTGCTCTCTCAATCTCTGTCAAATAAACAAAATCTTTAAAAAATATGTCATGAGGTATATGGGCTTTTCGACATTCTTTTGCGAGAAAAGCAGCAAAATATTGGTGAGCCGGTGACGGGAGGGCCATGCCAGAGCAGCGCTGAGAGAAAAATCTCACTGGCCTCTCCCCCAGCTTCAGGGCAAACCATCATCCTGTTAACCCCGCAGTGGATCCTGCCATCCCCACTTTACCACAGGGAGTTTCAGTCAGACTGAGCTAGGCGAGGCTTTGAACACAAGCAGTTTTTGCCCCAGAACCTATTCTCTTGGCCACTGTGTCTCCCGTACCAGGTCTTTGGTGAGATGACCTCTTCTTTCTCCTCCCCTCAGGCCCACACTACACAGCTCACCCACGGAGAGTTGTGTCCATTTCCTTCTGAAACTTCTCTGTATTTCAGCTGTCCCACAGCCCCAGCTTTCTTCCTAACCTAAACATTTCTGCCAAGTCCCCCCCACTCTCTAAAAGTGGGGCTCCTGATCATCCTGTAGATGTTGACTCAGGCAGAATTTTCACACTTCAGGAGGATTCCCAGACTACGCTCCCCCCCTCCCACCAAGAGAAAAAAAAGAGCACAAAAACTGGGTGAGTGGTCTCTCCTACTGTCCTTGGGAGAGGACTCTACTGACCCCTACCATGGCACCCAATGCACCATCCTGTGGGGTCATGGCACTTTTGTGTCTTTCCCTCCCCCCATCCAGCAAGTTCAACTGTGAGCTCCCGGAGAAAAACTCCGTTCTTGATTTTCTGAAGCGTGGTAGCCGCAGTGCCTAGCATACATTAGACACTTAATAAGCATGTGTTGAACGAGTGAAAGTTATTTAGAATTAATCATATTTGCAATGATTTACCCTTTTTTCCAGTGATTGATTCTCATTTTCAAGAAGTACTCTATACTTATTAAGGGAACTGTTTACTTCTGCAGCTTCTAAAAACACAAAAAGGAAACGTGCATTAAAGAAACATTGAATCCAAGTCATATAATTAGCTAAACATTGAAAGTGGCCTCTACAACCATGTCACTTACTCATTATTTACTTACGTAAAACAGTGAAATAATATTCAGACCCAAAATGTATACTACCATTGCAATAAATATTTATGTAACATATCTTCAAATTATCTGGAGACAGAGCCACGTAATCATGACACATTTATTAGAATTATTACTTGGTATTTCCACTGAATACTGGAGTCTGAAAACCCAAGTTCAACATTTTGTGGAAACCTTGAAAGTATTAAAGGTTTGAGGAAATTCCTATAATGAATAATATTGCAATGGAACAATTAGAGGTTCAGTAAAGCATCATTAATACAAACCTCTCTTAAATTTTGTTTTGATATTAATAAGCCTCGGCTGAACAGTAAGTGATAGAACCACATTCAACCCCAGGCAACATGACTCAGGTGTTCGGGCTCTTAGCACTGTGATTTATGTTCTCTCTACACCAACAATAACAACCAAGGAATGCAAACAGCGGGAATCTTTGCAGTAGAAAGAACGTAGGATAAACTTAACAAAAAGGCATGAGGCACTCAATGATGAAAAGTTAAAATCTCATAAAGTGGCATAAAACTAGATCTCTACAAATGGAAAGACATAGCATCCAGATGGGCACAAAATGTCCAATTCTTCCAAAAACAAATTTAATGCAATTCCAATTAGAGACCCTACAGAGCTCTTTCAATTGAAAAAAATGTCAAAGTGCATATGAATATTAAAATATTTGAAAACAGACACGAAAGGTAAGTTAAAAACCAATAAAAGGCTCGCCTTGCTGGATTATCAGAACATACTCTTTAGCCCCTGCAATCAAATTCACGTTGTATTCAAATAGGAAGAGTCAAAAGATTTCTAGAACAGAACAGATAATGCAGAAACTGACCCTAGGCTTTATGAGACTCTACTACAGAACAAAGATGGCATCTCAATTCAGTAGAAAACAAAAGATTAATAAATAGGGATAGTAGCACTGCTTCTAAAAGAGCAGAACACACTGGGAAAACTGTTTGGAAGAAACATGACAAAGGGCTGATATCTGTGTTTTACAGAGTCCTTAAACACTGGCAAAAAAAATATTCAATTTTAAAAATTAGCAAAAGACAGGAAGAAGCAGTACACAAATTAGCAAATCCAAGAAACAAACATGATATAATACTCAAACTCACTAGTGGTCAGGGAACCAACCAGAAATGGACAGAAAATGTAGTTTCAGGCATTGCTGGTAAAAATGTGAATAGCTAGAATCTTCATGGAAACCAAACTGTCAACACCTATTGAAATTAAAAACATGGATCATCCGTGAGAGTCGGCAAGAGAACTGCCTCAAAGGGGGGCAAAGACGGGCTTCCAGGCTGCTACTAATGTTCTGTTTCTTGATCTGCGTGAAGGTTACAGGGGTGTTCGGTTTGTGAAATGTAGAGTTATAAACTCAGAATGTATGTGTTTTGTGTGTAGAATGTATGTATGTATGTGTGTGTGTATGTGTAACCTCAATAAAAACAGAGGTATGAAGTATATAAATCATCTAACCAAACAACCTCACAATTGGCTGTTTCATAGAAACATATGCAACAGTAAATAGGTCTAAACCGAAACATCTATGGCAGTGTATTGGTTTACGGCAAAGGACTGAAAGCAAAGCAGATACCAATCAAGAGAGAAGGTGATGAGTAAATTATGTAACATCTACACCATGAAGCACACAGCCACTGAAAAGAATGACTTAGAGCTTTATTGACTGCCTTGAAGATGCAGAATCTGTGAAAATATCTCATTTTTGCAACCCATGACCAAATCTCCCCATTTTTGTATGTATGTTATACACACCCAGTGGCACAGGCCTGGTCCCCAGGAGGCTGACTCTGAAGTGGTTTGCATTTGGAAAGGTTACTGGGGAGTGCTCTCAGGATCAACGTGTACAAGAGCATGACAGGAGGACCGGGCGTCACTTCAGAGGCCTGCTTGCAACCTGGGTGGCCTGTAGAGTTATCCCCCAGTGGGTCAAGGGGACAGGACTTTATAAGCCAGCACCAAGCAGTCATTGTGTCGGTTGCCCCTGGGAAAGGAGTGTGCAGCTGAGACAGCCACCCGGAGAGGCTGTATTGTGGGCAGACAGGCAAACACTCCCAGCCGGTGGGGTGACGAATGGCTTAGTGCTAGTGTGGGAGCCTGGGCATCCACAGGGCTCAATGCCATCCTCTGCTGCACCACACCACTCCCAGCCACTTGCTGCAGATACGTTTCTGAAAGCAGCTCCTTCAGGATTCTGGTGGGCCTCTAGCTGGGGGAAACTTTTAAAGGGAAGGTTAATGGGATGACCTGCATTCCTTGGTCACAACAGCTGGTCTCAAAGCTATAAAGGAGATTCGTGTCCCTGCTCTAATGCACATTCTAGAATCCCCTCACCCTGGCTTAGCACCTCTGGTGGTCTAGGTGGCTTACCCAACCGATGGAGTTACCCAAACCTCTCATCCCTGAGAGGTGTAAGCTCCTGGCCACCATGGTCACTGCACTGGCCATGAGATTTGGACAGAGGACAGAGGTGACCAAGTGCATGCTCTCCTGCACCATCATGTAACAGCAACCCTGACTTCTGATGACCAGGATGCATCCCAAGCAGGGTGCAGATCACACACCCTGCCTGCCAGTCTCTTGGCCTAAGGCTATTGAAAGGACAGGGCAGCAGCTGCAGCTTCAAATTAAATGGTATTCTTCCCACAGCCCCGGGGGACTTCCCCTCTGACAGTAAAGCCTCATTCTGCAAAACCCAGAGGTATTGGGGAGAGTAGGATTTACTGACTGGAGCCCTGGAAGTGATGATAGGCTGGACCACTCCCACATCCCCCTTTTTGTTTGTAGGCCCCTTAATTACACATACAGGGGACACCACCCTCTGGAGGGGACTCCTCCACGCTGCACCTGCTACAGGTTCCTCCATCGGGGTCGTGTTGCTGGGTGTGTGGCTGAGGGAACCCTTGGGTCCCATAGTCACGTGCCCACTGCAGCTCCCTTGCTGTATAGTGGGTGCCCACGTCCAATGCAATGCTTGTGGGACTGTCAGTGGATCAAAGGCTCTGAGCCTTGGATCACAGAGCTGAGGCCCTGCAAACGGGAAAGGGAAAGATATGCCTGGAATGGGTCAATGCACCCTTAGGGGGGAAAGAGGTTCACTGTCATCAACTTGCCACCAAGTGACTGTTTCCTCAAAGTATACTATTACTATGGTGTTTGGTCTGTTATTGGAAGGTTGGACACTCAGCAGAGGCAGTAACTAGATCAGCCCTGGTGAGTGGGAACCCAAGTGGTTGGGTCCAGGCGAAGCCTCCACCCCACCCCATGGCCACTTGAGAGCCCCAGGTGCTTGTACTGGGACAGCAGGTGACAGGCTAGCACATGACATGCAAGTCATTCCCACTGTTTATTCCTTCAACCCTCTACCTCAGGGAGCTGCTCTGTCTGCTTTACTGTGTTTAGTTCTTTACTCCTTGGTAGCTAATCCCCTTACTAGCTAACGTGCTGTAGCTTTCCCTGTTCAAATTACCCTACAGTTTGTTTCACCTGACTGGCGCATGTCTCATGGGCTTCAACAGGCCCAGTTGGCCCTTCTTGGCTAGGCTGCTGACTTAATGGCCAGGAGAGAAGGAGGCAAAAATTCCTCCTTCTAGAACAAGCATCCCACATGGTCTTCAGCAATGGTGGGAAAATGAGACACTGCCTTAACAGAGGAGTAGACACTTCTGCATACCCCAGAGGCATCTGGGATTCAGGATTTGAACATGCTGATCCACATGTCAACCATGCCAGATCTCAGGGTCTGGTCCCTCTTCCTGATCAAAGCCCTGACCTTGAGGTAGCACACCTGTCTGGGCTGAGAAGCCAACCTTCTCTAGAGCTCTCCAAGTCTCAGGAAGCCACACTGGTCTGTGGCTTTGAGTGGTCTCTTTGTAGACTACCAGAGAAGCCCTCTGATTACATTTAGCCTTTAACCACTCTCAGCCTTTAATCACTCTCAGCCCTTGTCTTTTTCCTAAGAATTATTCCTAGCCACAGCCACCAATACCATTGTCTGCCACACGATCCATCCCCAAAGTTGCAACTGCACTGCTGCCAGTCCTAGTCTGCCTAGCACCTGTGATGGTCATCAGTGCCAGTCAACCACCACAACACTGCGTGTGCTCAGACCACTCCTGGCACCAACTGTAGCAGATCAGGTTCCCGGGAACCAGACTGAGCTTCGCCCACAGGAAGCTGATGGGGGGATGGAAGGACTGAGTGAAGGGGATGCTCCCGCACGGTACCGTTGCAAGAAGACCTCGGTCATCCCTACTGTAGGCGGAGAGGGGTCTGGATGGCACAGCACAGCCACATATGCAAACTAGAATTAGTCACAGAAAGAAATAGACAAAAACATAAAAGGGACAAACTAAGTTTATTAGCTTGGGTTAGTAACAAGGGGAGGGTTCAACAAACACAGCAAAAGTCCGAACTAAGAAAACAATGTGCAGATGAACCCTTTCACTACTTGCCTGTGTGTATAAGCATTTAAGAAAATATTTTTTAAATGTGGGATTATTTTGGTTTTGTTTAAAACAATTTCCTAAGTATTACAAAAAAAAAAAAAAAAAAAAAAGAACCCTCCCAAAATACCGAGAAAAATATTAACAACATATATCAAAGAAGTCCCTCGAGGGGTCGCCGGGTGGTTCAGTTGGTTAAGTGTCTGCTTTCGGCTCAGGTCATGATCCTGGGGTCCCGGGATCGAGTCCTGGATCGGGCTCCCTACTCAGCAGGGAGACTGCTTCTCTCTCTGCCTCTGCTGCTCCTACTGCTTATGCTTTCTCTCCATCAAATAAATGAAATCTTTAATAAAAAAAAAAAAGTCCTTCAATATGTGTTGTGTGTAGAAAGCTCTTACACACCCATGAGAGGAATCCAAAGGTGAGTCCAGCTGTGGCAGCATTCAAGGAGAGAACAGCTCAGCCTGCCTCACAGCTGGAAGCACACCTGCAGTTAGAGGGCCACCCAAACAAGCCGTCTAACTCACAGCATGCTCACTGGAGCTGCAGGCAAACCCAGTGCAGTTCACATTAAAAAGGCGTGTTGGTGGCAGTGTTCTGAGCAACAGGCCTGGGTGACTCAGTCCGCGGGGCACCCAACTCTTGATTTAGGCTCAGATGTTCTCGGGGTCCTGAGATGGAGCCCCACATCCAGTTCTAACACTCAGCAGGGGATGAAAGGGTCTGCTTCCTCTCTCCCTCTGCCCTTCCCCCCACTCATGCTTTCTCTCTCAAATAAGTCTTTTAAAAAAATTGAGAGAGCAGGAGCAGGGTGGGTGGGGAGAGGGAGAAGCAGGCTCCCCACTGAGCCAGGAGCCCAACATGGCACTCTATTCCAAGACCCTGAGATCATGACCTGAGCCAAAGGCACACACTTATCTGAGCCACCCAGGTACCCCACAAAAAGTATTTTGAGCAAGACCTTGTAAAATGCTGCTCTCACCACTCAACGGAATTAAAGAGAAAGAAAAGGGTAAATAGAGGATGATACTGGAAAATGTCACATTTGGAGGTTGCAGCCAAATCTGAATGGGGTGTAAAGTAAGAGAGGGAGGTGGTGGGGCAGAAGACTGAAAAAAAAAAAACAAAACAAAACTGAACAGGGCAAGTAGGGGTCTGAGTACATGGGATGTTTCTATAGGTAAATTCTGCAGAGGGCAGGGACAAGAGCTGAGCTAGTTCTAGCAAAGGCATGAGGGCAAGACAAGGGGCAATAATGAAGGCAAAGAGCAATGAGGAAGCCACTGCCAAAATCCAAGTGAGGAGGAAGGCAGGCTTGTATGAGGGCAGTAGGCGGCACTTGGCGGGGCTTGCCAAGTGACTGGACTTAAGGATTTTATGTTTATTTAATAGAAATAAAAATAATACAACATGTTTATCCATTATACTCTTGACTATAATAAATAGAATCGAGACAGATCTGTTTAGTCATTTAATTTTATGTTATCTGTCCTTGAAATCACAAGGATTTCTACTGGATGGTGGGATAAAGACACCCTTCACATTAATGAACTGGATTTTCACGAATATTTACCTTTGGGGTCTCAAACTGTATTACTTTGTAATGTCTGTAAAAATACACACACACATTTTTTAAAATTTTTTACTGGAAAACCAAATTCACATCTAAGCTATTAAAATAAAAAATAATTGTACCAGAAAACGTTATTTGATTTCTATAGCTACTCAAAGCAGAGACATCTTCTAATAACACGTGATGACTCCTCCATATAGCACTGGATATGGCCGCAGGTCAGCTGGTAACTCTGGGCCGTGCTGCAAACTCCTCCTCCCTCATAATTACCAAAAGCTTTCAATAGCATTACTGACCCATCAAATGACAACAAAAATTTAAGTGAGATGAACCCACTTTTCAATGTAGTTTAAAGGTGCATGGATTGAAGTACAAAGCTAAGCCACAGTCACAAAAGACCCAACAAGACAACGGCTGGAAGAACAAAGTTTATTTCTCTTTCATGTTCTGAGGGGAGTATTCTCAGCTGGCTGGACATGCTTCACGCAGCCTCTCCAGGACTGGGGTGCTTCCGACACGTCGTGCAATCCTCCAGGACATGGCTTCAAGTGCAGAGTTCAAAAGGAGGGTTCCTACTGGAGGGCAGGATAGGGTCCTGCCCTGGACATGACACACACCACCTGAGCACGCATCCCACTAACAGGCACGCGGGTCACACCCGATGTCAAGGAGACAGAGCATGTAGTCCGAAGGGCAAGACAAACGCTGACATGGAGTACAAGTAATCTCTGCCCCAGAAGTACTCTGGAGCAACACAAAATGCCCGTGGTCAGGAAGTGGAAGAGACGGCCACAGGTCAGGACGATGCCTACCTTGAGCAGGGAGGGAGTTTTCACTGAGAAAGAAACTTCGAGGTTCTGGATGCAAGGACATGGAAGTCCTCTTTATCTTCATTTGTTAAACGGTAGTTTAAGTTTTTGCATATTTTGTGTTTTCACAGCAGCTAATAGGAAGTATGTATGTATTCATAAAAGATTTTACTTATTTGACAGAGAAACAGCGAGAGAGGGAACACAAGCTGAGGGAGAGGGAGAAGCAAGCTTCCCGACGAGCAGGGAGCCCACCATGGGGTCAGATCCCAGGACCCGGGGATCATGACCCGAGCTGAAGGCAGACGCTTAATGAATGAGCCACCCGGGTGCCCCATAGCAGAGGGTTTTTAAATAAAGATCACTCTGGGACGCCTGGGTGGGCAGTCAGTCGGTTGGGCAGCTGCCTTCAGCTCGAGTTGTGGTCCTGGCGTCCTGGGATAGAGTCCTGAGTTGGGCTCCTTGCTCAGCAGGGAGCCTGCTTCTCCCTTTGCCTCTGCCTGCCTCTCTCTCTCTCTCTGACAAATAAATAAATAAATAAATCTTGCAGCAAGAAGACATACACAGTCCAACCCTTACTGGGTGTGCATCTTGACATCCCTCAGCCCAGCACGTAAGACACGTAAACCCTGAAGTGACATTTAACACTAATGTTTGGCTTTACTTGTTTGTAGTAACAAGTATCTGTAGCTACTCTCATTTATTTAGGAGTTCGATTTTTATATTTATTTAGTACAAAATGGGCTTTAGAAATGAAATGCGGATTTACAGTATTTTCCTTTTAAGAGATAAGGGTCGGGGCGCCTGGGTGGCTCAGTGGGCTGAGCATCTGCCTTCAGCTCAGGTCATGGTCCCTGAAGCCCTGGAACCGAGCCCATGTTGGGCTCCCTGCTCAGGGGGGGAGCCTGTTCCTCCAGCTCCTCCCTGCTCGTGCTCTCTCCCTATCTCTGTCTCTCTTTCAAATAAATAAAGTTAAATTAAAAAAGAGATAAGGGTCTGACACAATTACAGCTCAGCATGTGACTAGAGTCCAGGAAGCAACTAGATCTCAGGTCCAGCATCATGCATCAATAACCCACCAGCAACCCAACTTAACCAAATCCACATGAAGTAAGAACTAAAACTGGTGAGAGTCTGTAGCAGACAGATTCCAGGGTGGTCCCACGACCCCTGCCTCCTAGTACTCACACCCTTGAGTGCAGGTGGGACTTCCTGGCTTACTCATCACCCACAAAGTACAGCACCTGTGACAGGAAGTTCACAATCACGTCGCAGAAGACTGTGATGTCAGTCTCGCCAGAGAAAAAGCAAGCTGCTATCACTAAAGCTGAGGCTCAGGAGAACCACGTGGAAAGGAACGGAGGGTGGGTTACAGTGAAGAGCTGGGGAGAACAGAGGCTCTCAGCCCAGGAGCCTACAAGGAACTGAATCTGTCAACAACCTTGTGAACTGGAAGCAAATGCCCCCCATTTGGGCTTCAGATGAGACCTGAGTTCTTGCGGATATGTCCGCATTCTAGCCCAGCAGAGGATGAAGCCAAGTTACTTATGCCCAGGCTCCTGACCCACAGAAACTGGGAGATAACAAATATGCCTTCTTTTATGTCACTAATTTTGTAGTAACAGTGTTGTTCAGCAACAGACAATACAGAATCTTTGTGAAATGGATGCGATTTTTCCAAATCCAATAACACTTAACAGAAAAATAGTATCTTTTCCCATTACCTCTCAATAAATTTGTGAAAACTACAATTTTATCGGGTATTTGAAGAGCATGACAAGAGAGTTCACAAGATGGGCTAATGGCCCTAAATCTTTCTCAAGTGAGACTCACACTGAAGCTACCAGTGGCATTTCATTATTCCTATCACTATTTCTTTTTTATTTCTATCAGTTTTTTTTTTTTAAGATTTTATTTATTTATTTGACAGAGCTCACAGGTAGGCAGAGAGGCAGCCAGAGAGAGAGGAAAGGACGCAGGCTCCCTGCCGAGCAGAGAGCCTGATGTGGGGCTCGATCCCACGACTCTGGGATCATGACCTGAGCCGAAGGCAGAGGCTTTATTTCTATCAGTTTTTAAAGGGAAGTACACTTCCACCTCTGTCAAGTGCACACTGCTATTTTAGAAAGTATACAGAATAAAGGAAAAAACTCTTTGACGTTTAAATATTTATCTTCTTTACTATCCACCCCCCCACCCCCGAAAACATTATCAACTGCTAGGTATGTGGTCCATACCCAAAACTTCCTAGCAGTTCATTTATCAATGACTTTCTATTATAAGGTTCATGAGCAACAGATGCCTGAATATGAACAGATCGAAATGTTTGGTGCTACTATGTCTTAATCAAGAAACTACACTTACATAGCTTTTGCACTATTTGTCAACGCTCTCAATGACTTTGTCACAATCACTCAATTATATCTCACATATAACTTACTACGCAGAGAAGAAACGACAAATTATTGGCCCAGACTTAAATATTAAGACACAAGCAACAACAAACTGCTTTGCAAGTAAAACAAAGAACTGGTGTTCCAAAAGTGTCAGTCACACTTGCGTGCCCACGTCACTGCTATGTGACATCATGTCATAAATAGACACACCTGAGAGCTCATAGCTCTCGGGCAGCGTAAGAGACACACACTGCCAAACCCCCTTCTCCCATCCGCCACACACAGCAAGGAAGTACTACGTCCACGTGCATCCAGTGACCCGAGAGCTAAGGCCGAAGCAAGGGGCACCGTGAAAGAACCTAGCTCTTCTGAGGTTACTGAAACAGCTGACTCGGATTCTCAGGAAATGTCTGACAGAAACGCCTGGAATAAGGAAGACAGTGTTTCCATTTTAAGGCAGTAAGGGCCGAGAGAATGTGCACTCTAGTGAGATGCTCAGTCATCACGGAATGAGAATAAACCAAGACCCAGGCTCCATTTGTCTGGAGCAAAAACCTCCCTACACAATAGAAGGTTCCTGAGAACAATTCTGCTGTTTCCTTTTCAAACCTTAAGAAATAATTAACATTCAAGGTAACAAAAGATAGAAAGATGATTAGAAAAATTACTCACTCTTTTCATTCTCTCTCCAATTCTGAGACTCCACTATATCACCTGAATGCATAGCAGCCATGATTTTCTGTGCAACACTGGAGAGTGGTATCTCACAGAGATCAAAGCCTACAAATGCCTCATAATTTTCCATTTTCATAAATCCTAAACATAAAATAAACATAACATCCACATATTAATTTTGAGACTTCAAAGTAAACAGCACATTACAGCCAGAGGCATTCATACAAATTACTCTAATAATGACCATGGAAAATAGGTAGCAGTTGCCTCCATAATCACTGATACAAAAGTAAGAATGGAGCAAGACAAAGGCTCACCTGGAATATCCTGGTAAATACGGAACAAAGAATATATTTTCTAGTCAAACAATTTTGAAGCAAGCAATCTATTCATGTGATTTCCTGAGGTCTGAACCCAATGGCTGTTATAGTCTTCAAATATACAAATCTAATTACAGAAAAATTATTTTAATTTTTAATCAAACTTAAATAAAAATATTTAATGGACTTGGGTAATTTATCTGATAGACACACTCATCTTGTGCATACTGCTCATCTCTACTGGTCCCTGGGCTGAGCGGGTAAAGGTCTGGAAGAGACAGTACAAATCATCAAGTAGCTGGTCATACATCTATCCTATCTGGCACAAATCTGAACAGAATTTGCTGTTTCATGAGCCAGGAAACCAGGTGACATATTTTTCCACATTACTGGCGAAAAGAAAAATTTGAAGTAAATTCTCTATTCCACTAGAGAATAGGAAAAAAATTTAAAAAGGAACAAGTTACCCATGAGGAGCTAATACCAAAATCTTAGACAAAATTTGTTATAAATTTTTCATGCATATTTAATCTATTTGATAAATATACATTTTAAAATAATGTAAAAATACTGTAATTGACAAAATATTTTTGTTCAACAGATTATAAAAATTATCAAGACTTATCTGTCACCTAAGTGTACCCATGTTCTGATGGGTATAATTAAAGAATTCCACAAATACCACCTAAAACGCATAGCTTTTAGACTGGCATTCCATATTAAAAAGGCAATATAGTCTGGAGCAGGAATATTCTTTTTTTAGGAATATTCTTGAAGATATTACTCTAGCTTCTTGTTCCTCTATAAATCTTACGTAGTATGTATCACAGGCCACATATAAATCAAGCACTCAAGAAGCATTTGATGTTATAATGGATAAATAAGCTACTTCAAATGATTTCATACTACTCAAAATAATTTCTAATTGTCCAAATAATATATTTGTATCCCAACTAATACAATCTAAGACTTAAGTATTTTCACTCCAGAGAAACTGATTAAAATAGCATTATACATCCTCTGAGAAACCACTTGTACGGTATTTTCAAAATGTTTAAGTCACATGGAACTCCAAGTACCATTAAGATCTGTCCTGTAGAAATTCTGAGCCCCCAGGACCCAGCTACTAAAATGAACAATGGTCAAAGGACACCTGACATTCTTTGGGGCACAAACAGGAGCAGTGTGTCTCAAAGTCTACAGCAGGGAATTACAGGAATTACAGTTTGAGTGGCTGAGTTTTACTTTATAACCAAATACGAGGGGACTTGGCTATTCCCTATATTAAGCTCCACAGGTTTAACAATGCTGATTCTAAGTTCTACAAAGGTTTAAAATATTTAACAGTAGAAAATTCCTATTTCTAAAAAAATAGTAAAGGAGAGAGAGAACTAATTCTACTAAGAAATATTTACATTATAGGGCGCCTGGGTGGCTCAGTGGTTTGTTAAAGCCTCTGCTTTCGGCTCAGGTCATGATCCCAGGGTCCTGGGATCGGGCCCCACATCGGGCTCTCTGCTTCGTGGAGAGCCTGCTTCCTCCTCTCTCTCCCTGCCTGCCTCTCTTGCCTACTTGTGATCTCTGTCTGTCAAATAAATAAATAAAATCTTAAAAAAAAAAAACAAATATTTACATTATATAATAATATTCTTTCCCTGTAAGTAGAAAGTTACCAGAACTCAATGCCACCAAGCAAATGTTCAATTCACAGAAAGCACTGGTATTTCAAACATACTATACGTGGAAAAAAACAAACCAATGTGATACTTGAATTAAATGAAATATTCCATTGGCCTCAAATTCAAAATATTAGTAGGGTTTATTAGATCTATTTTTCTAATATATAAAACATTAAAACATAGCATATTTAGTAAAGATTCAGTTTTTAGTAATTTTCAATCTTCGAGACCAACAGCCTTAATCTTTGACTGGTTTTCTAAATTCTCCACAATATCTTTCAGATAATCTTCATCTTTTAAAAAATATACATATAATTCTCTTTCCATTTGATGCAGTTTGTTAGATGCTAAAATTTTTCTCTTTGTCTTCACATCAGCAAGAATATCAGTAAGAAGATGATTTAGCTTATTCAATTGGGTTTCAACTTGATGAAACTGCTCTGTTAACTCCTAAAAAGAAAATAAAAATGCTTTTACTACAAAAGCTCTATTTGTAATAGCAATTATAAATTTAAAATGTAATTTACATGCAAAGAATCCAAACAATAGGGGCGCCTGGGTGGCTCAGTCTTTATCGGCTCAGGACATATCTCATCTCAGGGTCCTGGGATGGAGCCCTGAGTCCGGTTCCCTGCTCAGCAGGGCATCTGCTTCTCCCATGATTTTAATGATAAATGAACTTCAATTAAAAGGGTTTTTTAAAGATTTTATTTATTAATTTGACAGAAAGAGACACAGCAAGAGAGGGAACACAAGCAGGGGGAGTGGGAGAAGTAGGCTCCCCAGCAAACAGGGAGCCCGATGCGGAACTCGATCCCAGCACCCTAGGATCATGACCTGAGCCAAAGGCAGGGCCTAACGACTGGGCCATCCAGGCGCCCCTAAAAATCCACAGGTTTAATATAAATTCTATGTAAAATCAATTGCAACAGCTTTTCATAGATAATTTTAAGGGATTCAAAGCAAACTGTTCCTCCCTAAAGAGTCCTTGATACGTACACTGTAGTGCATATTCACGCATTCAGCCTATTACCAGAAGTCTACCATGTGCTAAGCACTGTTTGAGAGACTACTAATAGAAGAACACCATCTCCTTCATGGAGCTTATACTCCACTTAATCCACTGCACCTTGTTTTAGCTTAATCCTGGTCTATGCTAGATAAAAGTGGTACTGAGAAAGTCTTGAAATGAAGCAATTACTGATAAAAGAATCACCTCAACAGAAATCTCCATTTTTCTTTTTTTCACAGTGTTACAGAAGACAGAATTACATGTAACATTCAACAACCCCAACTTGCCATGTAATTCTCCTTAAGAACTTAAACACGCCACTGCTTCTCCCTCTCCATCTGCCCCCACCCGTGCTTGATGTCCTCTCTCTCACTCGCTCTCTCAAATAAATAAAATCTTTAAAACAAACAAAAAAAAGGTGTGCCTGGGTAGCTCAGATGGTTAAGCACCTGCCTTCAGCTTAGGTCATAATCTCTAGGTCCTAGGATCTAACCCCTTGGCAGACTCCTGGCTCAGCAGGAAGCCTGCTTCTCCCTCTCCCTCTGCCTCTCCCCCATGCTCATGCTCTCTCCCTCTAACTCAAATGAGTAAACAAAATCTTCTATTTTTTTAAAATATTAATTTATTTGAGAGAGAGCAAAAGAGAGAGCACAAGCAGGGGGCAGAGGGAGAGGGGAAAAGCAGATTCCCCACTGAGCAGGAAGCCAGATGTGGGACTCAATCCCAGGACCCCAAGATCATGACCTGAGCCAAAGGCAGACAGATGCTTAACTGAATGAGCCACCCACGCACCCCTAAATTTAAAAAAATAGTAATAAAGAAAAAGAACCTAAACATGCCAGACCCTTTACATTTAACATAAAGCCTTACTTCCTAACATTAAAAGCTGTTTTTTTAACAAGTTTCCATGGCTTTCTAATCAAGTATTCTACTTCTGTAAATTTCCAGCCACTATCACCAAAGAGAAAATCTATAGCTCTATCTCAACCTTTTGCACCTTCCCACCGCAGTCCACGAGCATGGGGATCACCTGGGGTATTTGTTATGAATACAAATGCCTGCACCCCATGCCACACTAAATTACTCAAACTCCAACAGGCTCCCTGGTGATTCTAATAAACAAATACAAGAATGACTGCTTTACACCAGTCATAAATGCCAGTTTCAGAGAGCAATTACACTTTGACAAAATCGAGTAATACCTACATTAATGGTTCCCTTGAGGAAAAACTTGGTAAACTTGAATGAGAAACTACAATCTTACCTTCAGTTTCAGTACTAAAGATCTTAATAGTTGCTAAAATAATATTCCTATAGATACTGAAAAATACCCCTCATTAATAACAAAAGTGAAAATTAAAATTTATACAGATGACATTTTTATATTTTACTGGGTTAGGGAAAAACGTTAAATGATGACTCTAAATAAGATTATAGTGAAATCACCATACTTTAGTGATTCTAGGATGCAATCTTTCACATTTTAAAATATCTGAAACCCATAACAACTTATAATCGAGAGCATCATGTAATTATTAGCCGCTCATAAGAAATGTTTTATCACCAACACTAAAAAAATTTTTTATTTTGATAAAAACACTTAACATGAGATCTCCCCCTTAACAGATTTATAAGAGTACAACAGCACCGCTAACTACAGGCACAACTTTTTAGAGCATGCATGCACCTTCCATAACTGACGCTTTGTATCTGTTGGTTAACAACCCGTTTCCCCCTCCAATCCCATCGTTCTACCCTCTGCCTCTGTTGAGTTTGACTATTTAAGATATCTCTGTAACTGGAATCATGCATTATTTGTCCTTGTGACTGGTTTATTTCATTCAGCATAATTTCCTCAAGGTTCATCCATATTGTCGCATATTATAGGATTTCTATTTATTAAGGCTGAATAGTACTTTGTGTGTATATATATCACATCTTCTTTATCTATTCCTCCATTGGTAGATATTTAAGTTGTTTCTATAACCTGGCTATTAGGAATAATTACAATGAATGTAGGAGTGTTAATAATTCTTCAAGATCCTGATTTCAGTTCTTCTGTTTAAATATCCAGAAGTGCAATTCCTGGATCATAGGGATCATTAATTTTTTTGAGAAAACTCCATACTGTTTTCCACAGCGGCTGCACCATTTTGGACTCCTACCAGTAGTGTACAAGGGTTCTAATTTCTCCACATTTTCACCAACACTTTTTGATTTTGCTTTTTTTTTTTTTTTTAAAGATTTATTTGAGAAAGACAAAGTGCATACATATGGATAAGCAGGTGAGCTGGAGAAGTGCAGAGGGAGCGAAACCTCAAGCAGACTCCTCACTGAGTGCAGAGCTGGATGCAGACCCAGGACCCATGTGATCAGACCTGAACCAAAACCAAGAGTCAGATACTTAACCGACTGAGCCACCCAGATGCCCCAATTTTTTACTACTAGCCACTGTAACAGGTATAAGGTGATATCTCATTGCGGTTTTGATGTGCATTTTTCTGATGATGAGTGACACTGAGCAACTATCCAGATACCTGTTGACTGTCTGTATGTCTTCTTTGGAGAAAGCTCTATTGAAGAATTTTTAAAAGAATTTTTAAATTGGATTATTAGTTTTTCTGCTAACACTAACATTCTCAATGAATAGCATACAAAAATAAAGACAACTACTTTGAGTCCAAAAATATCATAGAAGAACTGCATGTTAAGTGCAGTAAGAAGCTTTGAAATACCCTAACCATTTTAACCGTGTATATTTCATTTAATGTGTACATTCAAGAGTGATATGATAAAAATCTATCCACACCTAAAAGATATCCTCTAGTAAGTATTCAATAAAAATCTCAATAAGAAAGTATTGTGTGGGGATGCCTGGGTGGCTCAGATGGTTAAGTGACTGCCTTCAGCTCAGGTTGTGATCCCTAGGATCGATTCCTATCCTGCTCAGTGGGGAGCCTGCTCCTCCCTCTGCCCCTTCCCCTGCTTGTGCTCTCTCTAGCTCTCATGTGCTCTAATAAATAAATAAAATCTTTTAAAAAAGTATCATGCCTTTTTAACAGAAAGGCTTTTTTTTTTTTAAGCAATTCATAAAATGATGGTATACCATATGATCGATGGTATCTAGTAGACATTTAAACAGTGCTGGTAACAAGGAAAATAGGTGTGACCCCTCAGAAAAGCAGTATGTCAGCATCAAAGGCCAAAAAAAAAAGTACATACCTGAGAAACTCAATCATCCTACTTCTAAGAATTCATCCAAATGTAAGGATTCAACAACAAAAAGCTATATACATAAGATATATGTGATAGTGTTCAAGAGCAAACAAAAAAATGACAACTACCTAAAAATATTCAACAGTGGACTGGTTACAAGAATTACTGTAACATTAATAATTAAAATTATTCAAAGTGAAAATGTTTCTTTCATAATGCTAAGTAAAAAGGAAGAATAAAAAAGATGTGTAAGTAAAGGTGAAAATCTTATACCTTCAAATACTAACCAAAAAAAGATGGCATAGAAATATTAATAATAAAAGAAAAGAATATTAAGACAAAAAGCGCAGTAAGAATAGAGATCATTTTGTAATACTAAATGGTTAAATTCACTGTAATTCAAACCACCAGGATAATAATTCACCACAATTTTAAACTTAGATACACAGCTTCTGTGTAAGTTAGGTAGTTCCTCACAAAATTAAATATAGAATTACCACATGATCCAGCAATTACACTCCTAGGGATATACCCAAAAGAAACAAAAACAGGGACTCAGATACCTATATAACCCATGTTCACAGCAGCATTATTCATAATAGCCAAAAGGTGGAAACAACCCAAGTGACCATGAATAGACAGATTAACAAAATGTACTATATGCAAACAATGAGGTATTACTCAGCCATAAAAAAGAAATAAAATTCTGACACATGCTACAACATGGATAAAACTTAATCATACAATTGGGACCTGGAGTAGGGAAATTCACTGAGACAAAGTGGAGTAGAAGTTATCAGGGCTAGGGAGGAAGGAAAGAAAAGTTACTGTTTAATGTTTCTATTTGGGATGATGAAAAAGCTCTGGAAATGTACAGTGGTCATGGTTGCGCAATATGGGGATGTACTTTTGTACTTAATGCCCCCGAATTGTACACTTAAAAATGGTTAAAACTGGGGCACCTGGGTGGCTCAGTGGGTTAAGCCTCTGCCTTCGGCTCAGGTCATGATCTCAGGGTCCTGGGATCGAGCCCCACATTGGGCTCTCTGCTTGGCAGGGAGCCTGCTACCCACCCCCCCAACCGCCTCTCTACCTACTTATGATCTCTGTGTCTAATAAATAAATAAAAAATCTTAAAAAAAAAAAGAAAAATGTAAAAGGCTAATGAAATATTTTTTAAAATTAGCAAAACAAAGCTTCCTAAAATCAATGAAAGGTAACAAGACAAGAAAAGGAACTGTAAGTCCATAAAACATCCCACATTGCTAAGGTAGTCTAGGAGTAGCTTCACTCTAGGGCAAATACCAATCTTGGAAAATCAGAACCTACGATTCTTGAGACTCACAGGATGAGTGGGAGAAAAATCAGTCCAAGGTCCACAGAACATGGGACATCAAATGGGAGACCTCATTCATAATAAGCCAAGGACTCACAGTACACCAACAATCGTAAGATCGCAATGGTCCAGAAGTGGAAGAACCCCTGGATAGAAATACATGCCAGACAGGAATCACCTGGGTCCTCCAGAGACTCTTAGACTTAACTGGTCCTGCCCATGGTGTCTAACGCAAGAGACATGAAGGCAAAAAACACTTAAGGACCTTTTATTCCACAAGAAGCTCTCTTCAGGGGCGCCTGGGTGGCTCAGTGAGTTAAGCCTCTGCCTTCGGCTCAGGTCATGATCTCAGGGTCCTTGGATCGAGCCCCGCATCAGGCTCTCTGCTTGGCAGGGAGCCTGCTTCTCTCTTTCTCTCTGCCAGCCTCTCTGCCTACTTGTGATCTCTCTGTTAAATAAATAAATAAAATCTTAAAAAAAAAAAAAGAAGCTCTCTCCATCAGAAAGAGGAGGATTTTATTTTTATCGTACGTCTCAATAAATGGTGATGGGACAATTTGCTTATTGGAAAAAAATATGAGTGTGCACGTGTGCACACATGTGCAGCTGGGAGACACCCAGGAAGGCCATCTTCAGCAATACAATCTACAATAGCAAAAACTGAAAATAACTTAGATGTCTGTCAACATAACAGATAATTAAACTTAGATTTCATAAAATGGAATACTAACTACATAAAAGAGAAAACTACAGGGGTGCCTGGGTGGCTCAGTTGGTTAAGCATCGGACACTATGACCTCATGGGTTGTGAGATGGAGCCCAACTGAGCTCAGCAGGGAGTCTGCTTGAGATTCTCTCCCTCTGATCCTTCCCCGTGCACATGTGTGCTCTCTCAATAAATAAGTTAAAACAACAACAACAACAAAAAAAAACTATAAATGAGCTAGAGCTTTACATATGGCAACATGGATGAAACTCAGCATCTTAATATTAATCAACAAGCTAGTTAGTAAACAATAGATATAAGAAACCACATACATAAACTTCAGAAACATCTAAAACTAAACAATATACAGTCTAGCAGGGCACCTGGTGGCTCAGTTAAGTGCCTGACTTCGCTCAGGTCATGATCCCAGGATCTTGGGATCACGCCCCACGTCCAGGCTCCCCGCTCAGCGGGGAGTCTGCTTGTCCCTCTGCCCCTCTCCCCGCTTATACAAATGCTCATGCTCTCCCTCTCTCTCAAATAAATAAAATTTTAAAAAATATATACAATTGGGGCGCCTGGGTGGCTCAGTGGGTTAAAGCCTCTGCCTTCGGCTCAGGTCATGATCCCAGAGTCCTGGGATCGAGCCCCGCATAGGGCTCTCTGCTCAGCAAGGAGCCTGCTTCCTCCTCTCTCTCTCCCTGCCTCTCCGCCTACTTATGATCTCTGTCTGAAAATAAGTAAATAAATAATCTTAAAAAATATATATATATACAATCTAGGAATATATATATGCAATAAAAGTATAAACAAAACCAAGCAAATGATATAATTAAGTGTAGTTCTCCTTGATGAAAGAAGGGAAATGCTATTAGGAGAAGCAAGCTGTCGCAGAGCACTTCAAAGATAAAAGCCTTCTATTTGCTGAGACAGGTAAAATAAAGGGGTGGTTTGATTTTTTCTTTAAATTTTTAGTGTAAACATTATATAATGTTTATATATTGTATATATAAAGTGTAAACTTAGTGTAAACATTATATAATGTTTATATAATGTATATATAAAGTGTAAACTTTTTATGTCTGAAATTTCTTGTAAAATTTCTTTTTTTTTTTTTTTAAAGATTTTATTTATTTATTTGACAGACAGAGACAAGTAGGCAGAGAAGCAGGCAGAGAGAGGAAGGGAAGCAGGCTCCCTGCCAAGCAGAGAGCCCGATGCGGGGCTCGATCCCAGGACCCTGGGATCATGACCTGAGCCAAAGGCAGAGGCTTTAATCCACTGAGCCACCCACGCACCCCGTAAAATTTCTTCTTAAAAATTCTATGTACATTGATCAAAATAATCTGAAAAATATATTTATATGTGAACAAACAACAGGATATAAAAAAATAAATTTTATAGTAGGGCAACAGGATTTGGGGTAGTATTTTCCTCATGTTAACGTTGTCTTTAGTACCTTTTACAACAAGCATATTTTTTTTTTAAAGATTTTATTCATTTATTTGACAGAGATCACAAGTAGGCAGAGAGGCAGACAGAGAGAGAGAGGAGGAAGCAGGCTCCCTGCTGAGCAGAGAGCCCGATCCAGGGCTTGATCCCAGGACCCTGAGATCATGACCTGAGCGGAAGGCAGAGGCCCAACCCACTGAACCACCCAGGTGCCCCATACAACAAGCATATTTTTTTTTATAGCATCTTCGGTTACTATGGTAAGTACCCACCTGATCACTAAGCAAAAGCTGATTTCCTCCTTGATATAAGGTGTCACAAAGCATGTCCACATCATTATTCAGTTTGGACAGAAAGAAACAATGTTCTTGAGTAGAAACTGCCAACTGATCTTGTACTAAAGAAACATCCTTTTTTAATTTCTCAGCCACTTCCTCCAGGTTTCCATGGGTTATAAATAATTCTTTTTTCTTATTCTCTCCTTCTAAAAGTTGATAAAGCCTAAAATTTGAAAATAAAAATTATAGGAGAAAATTCTCAAATCAGTACAATTTTCAAAATTATAATCTGTATATTGGGTATTGGGTATCTTTGTGGATATGTAACAGATTAAAAATATTAACCTGGAAAAAATTAATCTGTCTACTGCTAAATCAAGCAAACAAAAACATTCCAGCTAAAATACTATCTCATTACAGGGCACCTGGGTGGCTCAGTCAGTTAAGCTTCTGCCTTCCACTCAGGTCATGATCCCAGGATTCAGTTCTGCATTGGGCTCTCTGCTCAGCAGGGGGCCTGCTTCTCTCTCTCTCTCTCTCTCTCTGCGCCTGCCTCTCTGCCTACTTGTGATCTCTGTCAAGTAATAAAATCTTTAAAAAAAAGAAAAGGAAAAAGAAAATACTCTCATTACAGAAATACACATTGTAATTACTGTTACCTGCTTCCCACTTTCTTTTTTTTTTTTTTTTAACATTTTACTTACTTATATAAAGAGAGAGAGGTCACAAGTAGGCAGAGAGGCAGGCAGACAAAGAGGGGGAAGCAGGCTCCCCGCTAGAGCAGAGAGCCCGATGCGGGGCTCCATCCCAGGACCCTGAGATCAGGACCCGAGCCGAAGGCAAAGGGTCAACCCACTGAGCCATCCAGGCGCCCCTGCTTCCCACTTTCTCATCTCCCACATTTTAAATATATTTTTTGACTTTTAACTGCCATTACCCTATTTCAAACAAAGTATGCTTCGGAAATACCACCCAAGAAAACACTGTTTTCACAGAACACAAGTTTGATATAACAGAAATAGCAACGAGGTTGAAACAGAAGACCCAGGTCTGAGTTCTGGCTATCTTTTGATACCTGGGTCAGGTCAACCTCTGAGACTAAATTTTTCACATCACATACCTATCATTCTAGGATGGTACTGGATTTTAAAGAAAAAAATTAAAAATAAAATATAAAATGTAAAAAAAAAAATGTAAGCAATAAAGAGCTACAGAAATAGTAAACTTGCTACTTCAGTCTTATCCATATTTGTTGAATTAAATTCCTAATGAACTATTAGGCCACTTTAAAACATTTCAAACATTAATGGCAGTAAATCCTTTGGAACAAATGGAAAAATGTGAGGCAGCATTTCCTATATAATTCTGACAAAAAAGGTTTGTTCTTTTTCTTCAATTTCAAAAATATGTATTTTTTAAATTAATTTAATTATTTTTTTTTAAAGATTTTATTTATTTATTTGAGAGAGAGGCAGTGAGAGAGCATGAGCGAGGAGAAGGTCAGAGGGAGAAGCAGACTCCCCGCGGAGCTGGGAGCCCGATGCGGGACTCGATCCCGGGTCTCCAGGATCATGACCTGAGCCAAAGGCAGTCGTCCAACCAACTGAGCCACCCAGGCGTCCCTATTTTAATTATTTTAACAAGTTGCAACAGACTTCATAAAACTGGTTCAAGTCCAAGGCTGTGGATTTTGTTCTGGTGGGATGTGACTACGCAACTTCAGGGGGAACTATTCTTAACTCATGATGTCAGTGTCACCCTTTCCATGTCCCTCACCTCATTAATAAGAAAAAAAAAAAAAAGGAGGGGCACCTGGGTGGCTCAGTGGATTGTGTGTCTGCCTTCTGGCTCAGGGCCTGATCCCAGGGTCCTGGGATCAAGCCCCACCTTGGGCTCCACATTCCATTCCCTGCTCAGCAGGGAGTCTGCCTCTTCCTCTGTCCCTCTCCCTGCTTGTGCTTGCTTTCCCCCTCTCAAACAAATAAAAGCTTAAAAACAAAAGGAATAGATGATTTTCCTCTACAACTCGAAAAAAATCAGGAGTAGGATCCAGATTGTTAAGGACTTTGACTACCTCAGTCCTCTAATTTTTGTATCCCTATACCATCAACTGGTTTGACATCCAGAAGAGGCTGGGAGGGAGCATTCATTTTCACAGGTTCACCTGACCAAAAACAAAGTCAGTTTCCGCTTCTTCTCTCTGCTGACACCTTCTCTGAATGCAATCAGTTCTCTGCCTAGCAATACCGGTGTGTTTCTATTCAACACACCAAGCTGTATTCGAACTCCCTGTAGTTAAAACTCCTGCCTCAATCTCAAATAAGGCATCTAAACAATGGTGCCTAAAGGTGAGTAAGACCTTATACAGTCACTCCACCAACCCATCCACCTCAGCTCTAAAACAGGTACTCCCAGATTTAACATGAATGGAAAAGGGAGCAAAATATTCAAAATGAACGAGTCATATGTGAGGAAAATGAAAGAGAACAGAGGACCAAAAACAGAGAGTGAAAAATGTTTTAAACTTCCACAATATTAGTTCAAACTCTCTATTTCACAAAAACAAAAAAATTACTAAAGAAACAAAGATATACACCTGTGAGTAGAATAGTCCTTGGTATCAATGGTATTCCTTGGATTTATCTGCTGAGATACTAATGGGTCTGTTAGCATTTCCAATCGCTTGTGGAGCATCATATTACTTTGACTAAGTTCTTGAACCAAATTTTCAAGTTGACGATATATGTCCCAGTGCTTTCTCAATTCAATTTCATATGATAACTGTAGAAGTTCAAAAGATGCTTTTTGCTTTATCAACTGATTTAAAACTAACTTTTGTCTTGCTGTATAACAGTCTTGTTTAGCAATCTGTAGATCAAAATCTCCCTTTACAACGGGCATATTCAATAACTGGGCATTCTCTTTTACCACAGCAGGCAAACTTTTATCTTCTATATGAGAGATTTGTTCTTCAAGTTTCAGAATCTCACTCTTCAAGTTAGAAATTTTAGCATCCAAATTATCTTTGCCTAGAGCCTACACAGAAAAAGCAGTTACATTTAAAACAATAAGTATAAAGTTGAAAGTTTCAACATAATTTTTACTTCCATTTTAGTTTATCAGATAATGTGCTAATAAAAACTAATTTCATGTCGGGGCGCCTGGGTGGCTCAGTGGGTTAAAGACTCTGCCTTCGGCTCAGGTCATGATCCCGGGGTCCTGGGATAGAGCCCCACATCGGGTTCTCTGCTCAGCAGGGAGCCTGCTTCCCCCTCTCTCTCTGCCTGCTTCTCTGCCTACTTGTGATCTGTCAACTAAATAAAATCTTAAAAAAAAAAAACAAAACTAATTTCATGTTAACAAAAGCCAAAATCACAGCTTAAAAAAGGGAAAGAGTAGGCTAAGCCAAAAGTAAACTGTTAAGTTTTAATACTATTACTATCAGATATATACAGTAATGGCTACCAAAACACACCCCCTGTAGCGCAGAAATCACTGAATGCAAATGTACACTAAGTTTTTCTCAAAACAAAAATTACCGGGTGCCTGGGTGGCTCAGTGGGTTAAAGCCACTGCCTTCGGCTCAGGTCATGATCCCAGGGTACCGGGATCAAGCCCCATGTTGGGACTCTCTCCTCAGCAGGGAGCCTGCTTCCTCCTCTCTCTCTGCCTGCCTCTCTGCCTACTTGTGATCCCTGTCTGTCAAATAAATAAATAAAATCTTTAAAAAAAAATTATCCCAGTAGCTATTCTCCTAGTCTGTCAGTTGATTTTTTAGCACTTGTATAGAGTGACAGAACTTCATACATTATTCTAAAGTCTGTCAGTTACATGAACTAACTTGGTGCTCATATTCAGTTTCAGCTGTATTTTCACTCAGTTACCTAGGGGTTAAATTACCAAGGCAGAAAGCTTTCCAAGAGTCCAGCTGGGTATGTGCACTACATCTGTACATTCTCAAAAAAAAAATCAGGGTTTCAGTCCATTGAATTGGGCCCCTGACTTCAGTAGCACCAAACAAGGAGCAAACAAGGCAGAATACCCATAACAAAGCAACAAGGCTCTTTACCCAAATATCATAAAAGAGGGAATTTCAGGGTCCTCTGAGTCTGAACCAACACCAATTTCAAATTCAGAAAAAGTACTCTGTTTAAAATTAGCTACTGTGATTGGGTTATAATTACTATTTTTGCCCTCCACTGATATGAAGATCTATTTGTATGAAACACTGACACACGTCAGAACTAAGCACTGAATAAACACAAAATAAGAAAATGTAACTCATCTTACATTTCTTACATTCTGTTACAAATGTACTTGTTTCATCCCCCTTCCTAAAGTACTGTAACATTAACACATCTTCCATTATGAACAATAATTACTATATGAAGCCAGTCTCATTTCTCATGTTTACCTTGCTAGAGAGGCTATGAAGATTCTCCTCTGCCCACTGTATACTTGACTTCATGCTTAAATTACCAGCTTTCAAGTGAATTAACTCATGTTGAGCACAAATGTAGGCTAGCTGCAACCTTGCCATCTCTAGCCGTCTCTCCTCAAGGACTTCCTGATTATCATAAATAGATGGTGCTTGTATATCTAACAGTTGAAAATTTTCTTCATTTGAACTTTCAACTACTTCATGTATACCAGGAAAGAACTGTTTTTTGGTATATAAAGTTAATGCGGCTGTGCTTTGCTCTTCCTGGCTTAGATATTTTTCCAAGGAAAGCTGAGATAAAAACACCAATGGGTTTGTCCCTTGATCCAAATTAGAATGTCTGAAGAACATCATCAATTTAGCAACTCCATCAGTAAGCGCCTGAAGTTCACTATTTATCTTAGTATTCACAGCATTCAGAATTCCTTGACTCTGCTTCAGCCTTTTAGTGGCTGCTGCTTCTTTAGCATTTAACTTCACAGATCTGTGGCTTGTTACTGAAGCCATCAACTGGCATTTATTACGTCGCTGAATTTTTAGGTTCTTTAATTTCTGCAGAGTTTGAACCTCAATCTCTAATTTATCTAGCACTTTGTCATCCAGGGCACATGTCTTCAAATCAGAAGCCTTACAGGTTTTAAGAACTTCATCTAATGCTGCTCCTTCTAGGATAGGCTTGCCTGATTTTTGAAGAATGCTAAAAGCTTCCAATTCTTCTTCAGACAATACATTCTGTTCATTCACATTCCCACAAAACCACTTCAGAAATGATTCATCTTCAACAGTCTCAAACAACCAGTCAAAATCTTCCCCATTAAGAGTATCAGCTTTAGGATAATTGATTTTTTTTAATGTTTCCACAAACTCTTTTCCACAACTCATGGTTTAAGTACCCAATTTCTTTGTGATGGATATGGATTTATGTTGATAGTTAGAAAATAAACCCCAATATTAAATTTATGTTAAGTCCATAGAGAAGAGAAAAAATATTTTTAGAATTTGACTTCTCCTAGGGGAGGAAAAACAAGTATTAGACCATAAATAAAATAACTGTATTTGTAAAAGGGCGATACTGATTAATATGACAACATCTGGGAACCATCTAACCCAGAGGGAGTTATAGCGTTTGATGAAGATAAACAAAATAAACAACTAGGGTATTACTGAGAACAAATAAAACAATGAAAACCTGCTTAGCAAGAAAAGTCTTTCCAAAGAGTCATTAAAAATACATTGTATCTTACGGAGCAGGTGAGTTCATGCATTCAGTCTTTAACTCAGAATAAATATGTCTAAACCAGTCCAAGCCAGCCTGTGGCTCCGCAGCCTCTTCCCCCCACCGGCCATTCCCAAGTAAGAAAACAAATAGGTAATGTCCCCGAGGAAGAGTCAACAAGATGCTAACCTCCGCGACTCAGTGAGCACCCGCCACTCGCACAGGAACCGAAGTCCACAGACGGTCCAGCTAGTGCAGGCAACGGCGGGCTCAAGACTGAAGAACCGCCCTCACACTGACCTTAAAACTCAAAGAAAGAAGAAAACTGTCACGCTGTGCGGTGAGGGCCGGCACCCGTCTCGCAAGGTGCACAAATGTCAGGTCGCTATGCCGAGCACCCAAAACTAACACAACCATGTAGCTCAACTGTACTTCCGAACAAAAAAAACTAAAGCAAAATAACCCCAAACCCGAGCACCAAGTACCCGCCAGGGCACGAGCCCCGGGGGACTAAGCACCCGTGGTAAAAACACACGGGCATTTGCGGGTCTGTAGCCAACGTCCCGCCGAACCACCACGATGACCTCCCTAAGGGAGCCCCACGGACCGTGGCCGGCCGCACAGACGCACGTGCGACACGGATGCAGGTCAGTAACACAGCCCAGCGATAAAGGTAAACCGCACAGACCCCAGCCCCGCCGGCCCGGGCGCCGGCGGTCGCGGCCCCGTCCCCGCCCAGGCCCCGCCCCCGCCGCGCGAGACCAACCGCCCGCGGCCCCGCCCGCCCCAAGAGCGCGAGACCGCCGGCCCTCGACCCCCGTGCCGGCCCGAGAGGACCCGCCGGCGGCCCTGACCCGCCCCCCACCGGACGGCTCCTCACTCTCCTCGCCGACGTCCACCTCCCGCTTGCATTCGCACTCCTAGCCCTCGCCCGTAGCTCCAACCCCTGCGGACCCTGACTGTGCCGCGCGGGCAAGCACCCGCGCGCCTGAAAGGAGTCCCCAGGGTTGCCTGGAGAGAAAATCGGCGCCGCTCCCACAGCCCCACGCCCCGGAACGGAGAGGCCAGCGCCATTCACCTCTGGAAGCTCCGTTCGCGCCCCTCAGAAGCCCGCCGCCGTATTCCGCTTCTCGCACTGCCTCACGGGAGCGCCGCCACCGCGCGCGCGAAGAGGGCAGAGGCAGGGCGTGGCTTGACAGTCTGCGCAGGCGCGGCGTCGGAAGCGACCGGCCTGGAGGGGAGGGACTTTGGGGCGGAGTTGAGCAGGGCGCTGTCCCGGCCCCCGGCCTAGCTCCTCGCAGTGCGGGCGAGCTGGTTGGCTCCCTGCCGCGGGGCCGGGACCGGGACTCGACGGCCGGGGTGGGGGTCTTGGGGCGGGTCGGAATTTTGCGCCCGAAGTTCTGCGGCGGTCTGCGTCCCAGGACGGACACCTCAGCGAAGGCGGGTTCGCGGTCCTGCTGTCCAGTTCCCCAGACCCGCATTCTCTAAGTAGGCCGTTTTCAGGGACGGACCGCCGCAGCCCGGGGCCGCCAGGACCGGTTCCGACGAGCGCGCGCCTCGGCAGATCCCGGAAGCTGACGCGCTGCGGGACCCTCAGCGGGCGGATCGCGTCTGGGGCGGCTCTGGCTCTGCTGTCCTGACTCGCTTTACCGGCTTGGGCGTTGAGCGGTGTCTTGCAAAGCCCGCAATCCACGAGCCTCGCCGGGCCTCGAAGCAAAGCCGACTTCTCTACATCCCGTTTTCAAAACAAAACTTTTTTAAAAAGGTTTATTCATTTATTTGAGAGCGAGAGCAGGAGCACGGGGAATGGGGAGCGGCAGAGAGAGAAGCGCGCTCTCCGCGGAGCAGAGAGCCCGATGCGGGCCTCGATCTGGCGGCCTTGGGATCACCTACTCGAGCCGAAGGCAGACGCTCCACCGGCTGCGTCGCCCGGGCGCCCCTCAAAATACAACTTAAAGTTGAAAATATAGAAACGTACATGGTAGTGTGTGGGGGAGGTGAGTCAAGAGGGAAGCTGTATCCAAGGACCGTCCCAGGCCGAGGACGTGGGTGGTCAGTCCACGAGTGGGGAGACCCCTGCACCCCGCCGGCGCAGTCCGTGCGCACCTGACCGATGCCCTACAGCCCGGAGCGGTCACACCTGCGGGGCTGCCCTCAGCGTGCTGCCGCGGCCACTTGCATCCCTACCGCCAGTCGTTTCCCTCCCCAGTCTTCCACAGACTGACCTCCCAATGTACGTGCTTCCGGCCCTGTCCTTACCCCAGAGTCGGTTCTCTCCACGCCCAGCATCCAATGACCTGAAGGTGGCTTGTCGGAGACGAAGTAGTCTCGGGGGACAGTGGAAGGGCAGAAGTCTTTCTGAATAATTTTTCTTAATCTTTTTATGGGGAGGGGGAAAAAAGAATGGTCTAAGGCAGAAATCATAGATGCATCTGGATTGGAAGATACTTTTTTAAAAAATATTTTATTTATTTATTTATTTATTTGACAGAGATCACAAGTAGGCAGAGAGGCAGACAGAGAGAGGAGGGGAAGCAGGTTCCCTGCCGAGCAGAGAGCCCGGTGCGGGGCTTGATCCCAGGACCCTAGGATCATGACCTGAGCCAAAGGCAGAGGCTTGAACCCACTGAGCCACCCAGGCGCCCCTGGAAGATACTTATTAATCCTTCTTTTTTTCTCTCTCTCTCTCTCTTCTGAAAGGCAATAAAGCCTAAAATGATCTGAAAAGCAAAGATTACAGGGGGAAAAATTCAGACTGATATCCCGCCTGAAACAAGCTGGGACTGGACCAGGGAGGAGACTGGTGAGCTCAGAAGCAAGATTGGAGCCCATGGACCAGGAGAACTCCCCTTGGCCACTGACCCCAGGGGCAGGGATGGGGACTCATGCCTCCCCCCACCCACAGGAGTCCAGCCGCCTGGGAGGAAGTGGAGACTGTGCAGACAGCGCCTTAGGACATTTCGCTGAGGAGGCAAAGTTTGGGGGAGAGAGAGGAGCAGAATGACCCTGGGGAGGGGGTGGGGGAAGGGTTTGGGTTTGTTTTGTTTTCAGATGAGAGGAACTTGGGGATGTTTATAGACTGTGAAAAGGAACTTAGAGGAGAAGGGGCTGCTTTTTGGAAAGATCCCAGTGGGACAGGAGGGTAAGGGACAGGAGGATAAGGCATAGGGAGCTGTTCTATAATCCTACATTTCAGTGCAACTCCTGGGTCATTTCCTGGGCCCACAAATTCTCCGTACGACTTTGAATTGCTGACCATGATTATTAGTTTGAAAGATGTTTGTGGGGTCAAAAAATAAATAAATAAAGCCATAAAAAACATAAAGTAGAAATCACGATGTTATTAGCTCCCAGAGTACAAACAACATACAGTGGACTTAATCATGAAGCCCCCGAAGCTGGCTTTGAAATCTCATTGGGGCATTCCTGTACTTCCGCTGCACTTGGGATTGAAGAAGCAAAATGATTACACTTACTTCCAAGATGAGGTTTCTTTGCTCCAATCAAAATCGTTTGGGGTTTTAGTGGGGTCCTTACAGAGTCGAAAGATGAAGGGAACCCACAGATGAGCCTTGGTGGAAGGGGGCAGGCCTGGCCCTCAGCAGCGTCCACGCCCAGCTGTGAGCCATGGTGGGCTTGCAGATTGCTTTTTTTCTTCTCCTTCCTGTAGAAATCTTTCTCCTGCTGATACTAAAAAGTATTTTAGATTCTAGACAATATGTTTTTAGATAGTCTAATACTAGATAGAAGTCTGATGTTAAAGATCACTTATTTTTAGATGCAGTTTTGGGTATGGGCAGGGCTCCATTCTTCAAACAACGAGAGGAGTCGGGGGCTTTTCCAGGCAGAGGAGTGACATTCTCAGTAACAAAAGTGACAAAAAAGTGGCCAGAGACAGATGCCGGAAGGTTCCTGGGCCTGGGGGAGAGCAGGAGCAAGCTGGCTCCTGGAGGGGCTGAGAGCTGCCTTGAGGGCAGAACCCAGAGCCAGGAGAGCCAGAGACGGGGTGACTCTCAGCATCTAGCTGAGCAAGAAAGTGGCACTTCCACTCTTCCTATTAATCCTGCCTAATCAGAAGAAAGCAGAGGGTATCAAGGAAGAGGGTGTGAAGAAAGTGATTCTGTCTTCCATCACATTGATATTCATGTAACAAAAGTAAAAACTCAGGAACAGATTGGGGGCAGGGGCTCACCAAGATAGTTCAACTGGGGATGGGAAGAGTTTGGGGGTAAAGGGGTTCTGAGGAAGGGGGCAGTGAGGGGCCTGATAGGGGGGCTCGGGGGTTCATGAAGATCCTCCAGACAGGCTGAGGAGGCAGAAGGCAACAAGGAGGCAGTTGAGAGCCACTGGGAGCTAACCGGCAAGTGGCAGGATCCCATTTACATTCTGGAAAGATCCTCATGCAGTTAGCCTGCACTAGGGGCCTGGGGTAGCCAGGGACTGGGAACGGAGGAAAGGAAATGGCATGAAAAGAGCCTTGCCACCCAATTTTGGGGGCCCTAATCCTAGCAGAAGTGTGATGGGAAGACGCATAGAAGCAGGTCAGAGAGGGGACTGCGAGCTGGGGGGCTGGTGAGTGTGTGGAGGTGGAAGGGAGCAAGGGCCAGAGTAGGAAGCAAGCATTGAAGGTGCAGGAACAGATGGGGAGAAAGCAGTCCCCTGGGATTCATTCTGAAGGCTTTGGGGGTGGGGACAACAAGACCACCTGAGGTCCTTCTGCCTGCCAACAAGAGCTTGGGCAGGAAGGCTGACATGGAGGCAGGCGACCCCCTTGAGAGGCGCTGCCTATAATCCAAGCAGAATATGGAGATGGAATCTGGTGGCCAGAAGGCTTTCCTGAGGACCAAGGTCCATTCCTAGGCACACCCAGACTCAGGGGATGACTTGGGGAAGGTGGGTACCTGCTCTGAACCACAGTTTTCCATCTTTAAGATGGGCCCAGCGTGAGGACAGTGGGCTCTGATTTCACAGAGTGCTTAGCACAGCTGTTGGAGCCCTTCTGAGCCCCATAAAAGGTGGCGGTGATTTAAAGTCCTAGCAATATTTGTCGCTCATTTATATTCACACCCCAAGCCCAACTGTGTTCTCAGTAGGAATTCCCTTGTTTTCCAGAGGTGCTCCCAGGGGACTCGTCCAGGTTCAAGAGGTGAGTGCTGCTTCCTGCTAGGGGAGGGTGGAGGTCGGTGCAGGTCCTCTCCCAGACACCCCAGAACCTGCTGGAGGGGATCACTGAGCCATTTCCAGTGTGCTGTCACGCCCCAGGGGTGGGGGGAGGAAGTCTTGTTCTGGCTACCCATCTCCCCACTACCTGAGCATTTTGTCCCCTAGTTGCCTTGTGCTGGGACCACACCATTTCACACCCCCACCCTGCACAGCAGCAGGCAGAGGCCATGCCTGGGATATTCTGGGGATACCAAGGACAGGTCCAAGGAAGGTTACTCAGGGTGTACCCCTGCCAGCCAACAGCAGCCATGTGGAAAGCGCACGTGGCTAAGAACACCTGCTGTCTACTCTAAGGCCGACCATCCCATGGGCCAAGCTGTCCTCACGAGACAGTGCCCCCAACCCAGGGCCAGGAGCAAAGTGAGAAGGCCGGGAGCAAGGGCACCTGGTTGGCAGATGGTGGAGGCGGGGTGGGGTTCCACTTTCATTCAGCTCCAGCTGTGACTGTCCAGGGAGGCAGCAGCGAAGGTGATGTCTCCGTGGTGGCTGGCTGGCAGTGGGGAAGGACCTCGGTCTGTTGGGCCTCCCTGAAAGCAGAAGCTGGGGACAGGGCAGTGAAGGCTGCCAAGGTCACCAATGGGCTCAGGCTCCCCATAGAGGCTGAGGGGAAGGGAGCCAAATATGGTGATGGAAAGAACTGGAAACCAGAGGGATGAGGTATAAAAATCTGTATTTATATTACAAAGACAGAATGGTACAGCACAGTCCCTCCCGGTAAACAGGCAGGTAGGTGACCCAATTCTCTCCAGCGAGGATCTCATGATGCACGGACCTGGCCAGCACCAGGCCCCCTGGGCAGCCCCAGACTCTGGCACAGAACCTGCCCTATATGGGGCCTGGAGTCAGAGTTCTGTGTACATGGCCATGGGGAGGGAGCCCCAGGTTAGCTGGCCCAGAGAGAGGCAGGGGGTGGGAGAATGGGGGAGGTCTGCCTCACTCAGCAGATGGGGATTGTCTGGGGCAGACAGGAGGGCGGGGGCCCTCAGGGCTCTAGCTGGGCGCATGGGTCCATCAGCCCTGGAGAGCAGGCTGGGGTGCTGGGCCTCCAAGACCCCAACTACACAGGCAGGAAGTCTCTCCAGCCAGCTGAGTCTGCACTGGGGCAGTGGTGGCCTGGTGTAGGGTCAACTCTCAGTGAGGGTGGGGACCCAAACCTGAGCCACCGAGGGCCACAGTGGCCCACACAGGTGTTGGAGGGCATATGGATAGAGGTCACAGACCCCCCCACAGCCCTGTTTGGGTCCCATCTGCTTCCTATATGCTCGGTTATCCAATGTGGCCTCAGCTGGGCCCCCTCTGGGTCTCTGGCCACCAGCACCAGCTAACCTATGCAAAAGACAGGGAGCTGGGGGCGGGGCGGGGCGAAAGTATGTGTGAGCAACCCCTAGCACTGGACCCTGGCTAGGGGAGGGGCCTCCAGACCACAGTGCCCCTAGGTGGCCAGTAAGGTCAACTCCCCGGCCCACATGGGAACAATGGCCTGAAAAGCCACGGGCTAAACTGCCAGGAAGGTCAGCTGAGGGCCCCAGCTGGTCACTCAAGGAGAACTCTGCTGGCTGGGGTGGGAGCAGAGCTGCCAGCTATTGGGGGAGCTAGTGCTTTAAGATCTGAGAGCACAGACTATCTCAGGGCCCTAGACTTGTGTCTCCTGCAGCGGGATCTTCTACTCGGGCCCTCCTACCCTGCTGAGAGCCGGCTGGGTGCTCACAAGAAGCACCGTGTGGCACGCTTGGCAGGCAGACGGGAGAAGCCAGTCTGGGCTTCGGACCTCCAGGGAAGCTGGAAGGAGATGCTGACAGAATCGTTTTCCTTGCAACTACCAGCAAGATATCAGGACAATCTCCCCAGTTTGTGTTCTGCCTCCCGCGGGCCTGCTTTCCACGTGTCATCCTGAGCCCCTGCGGGGCAGGTTCTGTGCCAGAGCTGCTTCTAAGGACCCCCTTCTACCTCAGGAGGCCACCCGCCCTGGGGTGTCCATCGGCGTGACCAAAAACAAACACGAACTTTCTCCACAATCCAGAAATTGGGTACAATGCACCAGAGAGGGAAGCAGATGCAGCTGCGAGCCAGCCCCACAGCACACCACCCAAATACTGCTGTGCGGACGAGGACTTCAGGAACAAAAGGCCAGGAGAAGCTGCCTAATGCCCAAGCCCAGCTACCCAGGGGGAAGGGCTATCTCCATCAGCTGCCAATATCTGAAGTCTGGAGCCCTCGGCCCAAGCTGGGGGAGCAGGGAAGGGTCAAGCTGGGGATAGGGGAGACCATGAGGCCAGGCTGCCCGGCAGGCCCCGAGCAACGGGGCCAGGTGACAGAGAGCCATCCCCATGACCCCTGACTGGCCTGGCAATCTCTCACCCACAGAAGGCCGTGGCTGCCAGGAGGGGCTGCTGCCCAGGGAGGAAGCTAGGAGGGCACCTGCGGGGTGGGCCAGGGGCACCCCTTGGGCCACAAGGGAGATGCTGGTGGTGGTGGGTGGGGCGGGGCCAGACACGGGACACAAGGCACACTTGGACAATGGTGACAGACAAGACGAGTCCCTGAGACGCTGGGTCGCTCCCACCCCTCAGCAAACAAGGACACAACAATGGCTAGGAAAATAGAGTACAAAAATCTCGTTCAGGAAACTGAGGCAGCACACACTGATGTCACTTGGCGGCGAGTCCTTAGAGCTTTTTTCTCTTTTTAAGAACATTTCTCTTGTTTTGGGGAAAAAGCCTCACTCCTGGGAGCCCCATTCGGGGCTGCTGGGCAGTGCAGCAAAAAAAATTTTTTAAAGGTAGATGAGAAAGCCTCCTGAGGACTCTGTAGCTTCAGGCAGCTGCTCCAGTGCACCCCAGCCCCTGGGAGGGGAGCCCCCGCCCTGTGCAGACCAGGCAGGGGAGCCAGGCTGGGGGGAGGAGCCACACACAGGCCCGGGGCCAGCATGTGCCCAGACGAGCCTTGAAGGCCGACCTCCCCAAGACACGTGCCCTCTGGGTCCAGACCCCGTGTGTCTGCATGTGCGCGTGTGGGCATGTGTGCGTGTGTGCCTAGGCATGTGCGTGTGTACATCTGAGGGACCTACCAGAGCAGAAGCTGCCCAGCTTGGGGCGGGGTGGCCTGGCCTGCCCCCAGGAGTTCAGTCCTAGCTCTTGACACCTATAGGGTGCAAAGGCCCCTCTCCACCCACTTGCCCCAGGGTGCTCACCCGAGTCCCGCCCTTCATGGGTCCCTCTGTCCAGGCCTCAGGAGCCTACGTGGACTGACAGACAGATGGACAGATGGACGGAGAGCCACGCCTTCCTTCCTTCCTTCCTCGGTCCACTCCTTTCTCCTGGGATCCAGGGTTGGGGTCTGAGCTCCCCGCAGTGGTCATTAAGCCCCTCACACGGTGCCCGCCGAGATTTGCAGCAATGATATTTAATACTTCTGGAATGATTAGGAATCTGAGAACAGACCGTGGGCAGCTACGCTGGGCTCCGGGACGTGGGAGCTGGGCCCCATCTCCCTGCAGGGGTCCCTGCCCAGCTGGGAGGGCTGGGCAGCGTGGTGGGCCCTGACCGGCAGGCGGGCGGAGGCGGGCAGCCCGGGTGGCAGCTGGAGCTTCCAGAATGGCACGGCAGCGGGCCCGTGGAGAGGCTTTCGAGGACTGGAGGGCTGGCGCACTTGGCCGGGTCGGCAGGCGGGCCGAGGAGCCGAGGGCACTGGGCCTACGAAAGGCCGGGGCGGCCAGGCCGCCGGCAGGGGGGCCTGTAGCCACCATCGCCGCAGCTGCCGCTCTGCAGGCTGTAGTGGTCGTCCACGTCACTGCTGCTGCCAACACTGTCCAGCTCTCCGGGGCCAAACTCCATGCCCTCTACGTCCACTTCTGGGGAGAACAGAAGGGGCAGGATCAGCAATGGAGGTGCCAGCCGGGGCTCCCTTCAAAGCCAGGGCTGACCTCGGTGGAGGCAGCAGAGGCTCCAGGGATGGGGGTGTGAGGGCTCCGGGTCCACAGCTTAGGGAGGAACAGGGAGCCCGCAGCTCAGGCCCGCTGCCCTCCATGCCTCAACCTCTGCGCCTGTCCCATAGGCGACCACACTCTGAGTGCTCATTGCATCTGCTGTTGTCCCCAGCCTCCCCAGGGCTGCCTCCTCAGCCAAGCCCACCCCCTTCCCATCTCCCCTGGGGGGCGCTCCAAGACGCCCACCTTGCTCAGAGTCGTCCGTGGAGACGGCGGAGCCTGTGCTGTCTGTGCGCACGCGTTCCAGACTCTGCATGGACAGCTGCTCCAGCCGCCGCTTCAGGAAGCGGTGTTCCCGCTGCAGCTGCTCCTTGATGCTCAGCGCCCGGCGGTCCTGCTCCTCCAGTTTCTGGGGGTGGGGGTGCTGTGAGCGGTGGGGGTGCGGGGACCACCCCCCGGACCAGGACCAGGAACTGGGGCCCAGAGACCTGGGCAGAGCAGATTCTTACCCCACCCAGCCCCGCGGGCCGCCCCCCCAACTTGCCAGGGGTTACGGAAGGCACCACTTCCCAGGGCCAGGCTCTGCATCTGCTGACCAGCTCCAGAAGACCCACGGCCACTACCCAACTTGGCCAAGCCAAGTCACGTGGGGGCCCTGAGCTGGCGCGGCCTCCTGGAGGACAGCCTGCCCTCGGTGGTCTTGTCCCCATTGCCCCCCATGCTGAGGCTATCTGCCCCCACCCCGCCTGTCCCTGAGGGCAGCACTCTGCTCGGACAGGCCGCCTGCTCTGTGCCTCTCTCCAAACTCCCGTCACCCTGCCCCAGGGTGCCCAGGCTCAGAGGCACTGAGGGGTCCTTCGAGGGACCTTCGACTCCCAAACCAGCAGGTGGTCTCGAGGCCCACCCACCCCCAACAACAGCTCACTCCATCTACCCCCTCTGCCAGCCTGAGGAGACCAACCCTACCCTCTACCCAGAACCTCCCAACACCCCTAGGCTGCCCGCTTCCCCTCCTGCCCTTCCTGCCCCCACCTCTCTTCCACAGCCCAGCGTCCCAGGGGCCATTTGCACCCACCTTCACCTCTCCCAGCCCAACATGGCTACCTCCTCCACCCCTCCAACACTTCTCGATAAAACCCAGCAGGTGCCTGTGCCCGCCTCCACCCTCAGCATCTCCAAGCCCCCATGACCCCAGAGATCCCCAATGGACACTCCTAGGGGAGCTAGGTGGCTCCCCATCAGGACCCCTGGTCCCTCCCTGGGGTGTACAGGACAGGCTGGGGCCAGCTGAGGCCGTGGTGGGGGTGCCACCCTGCTCACCTTGATGTGCATCTTGGCCCGCTTCAGGAGGCTCAGCGTGGTATGGCGGGTGCTGTCAGGGCCCAGGGGCACCAGTTGCTTGAGCTGCTCCAGATAGAGCCTTAGTTTGGCTCGTCTGAAAGAGAACACACAGAACCATCAAGGCCAGGGAGGCAGAGCCAGGGGGACAACAACAGTGTCAGCAGCAGGCTTGAGAGGTCTGGGGGCACGAGAGGCGGCCAGCCAGACTCCTGCATGGATCTGCTGAGGATCCCTCTCCAGGGCTCCCCTCCCAGCCTGACTGATAGCGTCCCCCAAAGAGCCAGCTACCCTACCTGCCTTCTGGATTCCCCAAAACAGAGCTGGGGCCCAGGTAGCCAGCCAGCCCAGCACAGCCCTCGGGGCACAGCCTCAGAGCCCTGGCTCGCCCTGAGGTCACCACCCACCACGGGAAACCCAGGAGGCCAGGGGACGACCTGTGGCGGTGAGATTAGTGCCTTCCTCGGGCTGCTCCCAGAGGCCCAGGGGACCCTAGGCAAGACTGGCATTCCACTTTGTCAAGTTCAGGGTGGTCTCTGGTCATGTCACCACAGAAACACACGTCTGCTGGGGTCAGGGAGGGCCAAGGAGCAGCCCCCTCCCACCCTGAGTTTGGTGCCGCTAAGAGGAGGCTGCTTCCTTCCCGATTTTGTCCCTGTGACCATGCAGACAAACACAGATCTTCACCCAACCACCCTCATAAGACTCGGTGACACTGTTCACACAGGGGCCTTGGGCAAGGGGCTCTGGCCTGGGTCCCACCCATCAGAATCACCGCCTTTCCTGGCTCATCCATGTGGGAGGGCAGGCTGGCAGAGACCCCGGGGGTAGCCACAGCTCACCCCAAACACATTCTGCCCACCAGGATGGCCAGGGGGCCTCTGCCACGTGCACGTGCCAGACCCTCCCTGCCTCTGCGGGAGGCCCAGCCACAGCTCTGAGAAGCTCCTGGAGGGCAGGGGGCATCTGCGTGAGGCCTTGACGGCCTACTGGCCCACTCACCCCTTCCCTCACCGACTCCCGGCTATCATCCAGTCCCCGACCTTCCAGAGCCCTGCCCGTCCACAGCCCCCTGCTGCCGCAGAGCCTGGGAGGACAGCGGACTGAGGGGGCATCCGAGGCCTGGGAGAAGGGGCAGCCAGGTGCGGGCAGGAGCCTGTTGGCAGAGCCGTGAAAACAGCCCCTCTCTGCAGAAGGAAGGTGCTATGTCTGTCACCCAGGCCCCCGTGGCACCCTCCCACGGACAGAGCAACCCCCCCAACCCCCCAGCCCATAGCACCCTGGGACCTAGAAGTCGTCCACAAGAACCTCCAGAACTTGGGACGGAGACTGCGCTCTGCCTCAAGGCTGGAGGACTTTCAGAGATGAGCTCCTACCTCCACACGAAGACAGGGCTGGGAAGGGGGCACGCCAGCAGGGCCACCCGGACTCTGTGAACCTCTGCTCCCCCACCTCCAAGGGGCTCCAGGACCCTGTCCGCTGCCCCACTGAAAAACAGGGCCAGGAACACTGGGGCAGGCTGCCAAGCCTGCTCCATGTGCAAGGAGGAGCTCACCAGCCAGGGAGCCACCCTCCCACCGTGGGCCCTGCTGTCCTGCCCCCCCGGTGCCCAGTTCATGGCTGCGGTGGGGGAGGCTTGCCCATTTGCGCTCCAGCAAATGGCAATTCTAACAATCTACTGCTTACGTAAGCAGTACGTGATCTTTGTGTAGAATCAAAAACCACAAATCAAGACAAAGAAAAATAAATGAAAAGTACCCCGAGTCCCACCATCACTTTGGTGTACTCCACATTCTCCCATCACAAGTGCTCAGCGTGCGGAACCACCTACGTGACAAGGGACCCAATACTGTTTAAGAAACTCAAACAGCAGACGCACACGAGAGACGCAACAGGACACAATGAAGAACAGGAGGCATGCGTCTCCAGGTGACACGGTTGGCAACGTTTATTTCTTTAGCTTTATGGTTTTTTGTTTTTGTATTTTCAGGCTTTCTATGCTAAAATAAAATACCACATATTACTTTTACAATCAGAAAGAGAATTTGTACAAGAAAGAAAAAACATAGCTAAAAGACAAATAACAGCGGAAAAATATCTGTAATACACATAAAAGACAAACGGTTAGTATTCGTGACATTTTGAGCTCATACACATTGAAAATAAAAAGAGGAGTATCTTACTGTGGAAATGGGCAAAGGACACACATAGGCAAGCTGCAGAACACAGAGCGCTAAGCTAACATGAAACCCAGTCGGCTGCGTAGCCTGTGAGGAAACCCAAGCCCCGCAGGGGAGGCCATCATCCGGGCCTACCTGCCAAGACCGGCTGGCTCTGGGGCTAGCCAGTGTGCGGTCGGCCATGCATCATGGGGTCATTGGGGGAGGGGGAGCAAACAGGGACCACGCACCCAATGGCCACGGCAGCGACTTGAAACCTTGGCCAGCACTCGCACCAGGCCCCAGGGTGACAAGGTGTGCTGCAGGGCCATGGGCCATGAAGCAGAGGCCACAGCTAAGAGCACGGGCAGCACAGCCGCATGTCGGTGTTGGCACAGGGACGGCGGAGGTGGCGAAGACACTGACACAGGACAGCGCTCGCGTGGTGGCAGGTGAAAGGTCAAGTTATGAAATAGCGGATAACAAGGTCCCTTTCTTATCCACGTTAGTATCCGTGAGGGGTGGGGTGCAGGTGGCCTCCCAGCCACCTAGGGTGGCTCTCTCTGGGGGAGGAGGGGCACCGGGGTCCCCCGAGCATCCATCATAGACGTGGACAGACTGCTTTAGAAATCCTAAAGCAGAGGCTCCTCAAGGGACAAAGACAGTCTGCGGGACCATCCCGGTGCGATGCTGAGCACTAGACAATGCGGCCGCCCGAGTCCCCAGGGCACTTGGCAAGGACTGCAGGCTTGGTGGGGCCAGGATCCAGTTCTGCCAAGTGCTGGCCGTGGGGGCCCGGGCAGGTCCCCACCCTTGTCGGTCCGGGTGGTCTGCCCCTGTGGGGAGCGGGAGGGGGTGCTGAGGCCCCACTGCCCGGAGCTACTCTGGCTCCAGCTAAGCCCTCCTCCAAGGCTGCCACAGTGCCCCCGGCCCACCGCCAGCGCCCTGTGGCCATCCTGGCATTCCTAGGAGCTTTGAAAATTCACTACTTCCTGAAGGAATCCTGTAGGATTCAGGAGGCAGGACCTGCCTCTGGGAATCACTGCATTAGTGTTAACAGCAGCTCAGTCTCTGGCTGCCACCCACAGCCCAGCTCTGGACACAGGTCCTTCCTAGCTTCTTACCATGAGCCCCCACCCCCACCGCTGCTCCCAGGAGGAAGACCCAGAGCTCCTTAGCCACGTCCCCCAGTGTCTGCATGGCTGTGCACTGAGCCACCCCAGGCCTGGCTGCTTGGAGAAAAGGGAGACGCAGTGAACTGTGGCTCCCTTGAGGGGTGCAGCAGGCGCTAGGGTGGGGGGCGGGGGGGGCAGGCACAGCCCCGGTTGCCCCTTCTGCTCACCTGTACCTTCTACTTGTCAAGGGTTTTTTAAGGACCGTGAGCCCCTGTGCTAGGTGGTGGGGGCTCCCTACCTCCACCCACAGGCTGGAGCCTGGAGCTGGGGCTAGGAGCCTCACCCTGCCTGGGAGCACCTGACCTCCGTGGCCGCCAGGCCTGGGGTCAGCAGCAGAGGGCCAGCCTTAGCAGACCCGCAGGAGCTGCATCCTATGAGGGGGGACAGGAGGCCTGGGAGGAAGATCAGGGCCAGGCTTCACGGGCCTCAGGGTGACCAGGCTGGCTCAAAGAACAGGCAAAGGGAAACCCCACAGGCCCAATGGAGGCACACCTCCAGGGAAGGCGATGTTCAGGGCCTGCGCACCCCCCTCCCCGGAGCTGGCCGGGTGACCCAGCCAGTGCTTCTTTCCTTCCTGTGGCCAGTGGCCAGCAGCATCCTGCATCAGCGCAGGGCAGCAACAGGCACAGCCATGACCCTGGTCCCCACCAGGGGCTCCTCATGGCTGTCCACAGCTGCCTATTGGCCAGCCAGGAACAGGACCATGCACTGGGATGGGGGAGTGGACAGAGATCTCAAGTCACCCATCTATCTAGCTTCTGTGTCTCAAAAAGTCCCCAAGGCCCAGACTATCAGAGCGAGCTTTGGTAGAAGGTGACTGAGGCCAAGGCCAGGGTCAAGGGACAGTTATAGGGGTCAAAGGCTAGCAACCTGTCCTTCTCCACAGGCTGCCATGCCCTTGGCACCCACCCTCCCTCAGCCTTGTCCCCTCTGTCTGCATGAGGGGCTATCTTCCTAGGCACCACCCCAGGAAGCCTTCTCCAAAACACCCCCTCATGTGCCTGTCCAGGTACCCTGGTCCCAGTGGAGACTGGTCACCTCCTCCAGCCAGGGAGCAAGCCTGGGGCCTGCCTGGCTCGGGGCCTCTGCACCTGCCCCACCTCCATGCCCTCCCGGGAGCCCCTCAAACACAGGACCAGTCCAGGAAGTACGGTTCCTCCAGAGAACACTGCGTTCTGTCCCTGCCCAGCGCCCGCCCAGCTGAGGGCCGAATCCCAGGGGAGCGGAAGCTGGTGCTGCCGTAGGCGTAGAGCAGGGGCGGGTGGAGGACACACAGAACTGGCCAAGCTCCAAGCCTTCCCAAAGCAGGCTGCGAGTTCAGCTGTATGCAGAAGCCCCCCTCCCACGCTGACCCAAGAAGGGTGGGAAGAGCTGGCCCATTTCACAGATGGGAGCAAGGCTCAAGAAAAAGCCATCATGTGCTGTCCCTTGGTCCTGGCACCACAGCTCCTGCCTTCAGGGCCTCTGTACCCACCACCAGCTCCCACCGTCCCCTGAGATCCAGGAGGGTCCCTGTCTGCAGGGTTGAGCCTGCCTGTGCCTTGTCCCTACTTCAGAGGAGGCCCAGGGTGATGGAGCCCCTGAGTGCAGAGCCAGGCCTGCAGCACCCAAGCCAGGGTCAGCCAGGGAGGGGCCCTGGGACCTAGCTCTGGCAACAGTGCTGCCCTGCCCTGCTTCTCTCCCCAAGCCCTCCCACTCCCCAGAAGACCGAGCACAGACCCAGACTCACAGCCAGTAGGTGGGCATGAAGGGGGCTCCCCTGGATCCTGCCCTGAGCCAAAGCGTACCCTCAGGCCCACGTGGCCAGAGACTGGGTACCCTTCCCAGTGGCCCTCCACAAGACCAGCGGGAGCTCCTTGGAAGGCAGGCCTCAGGGTGCAAGGGACCCCAGACTAAGAGGGCCAAACCCTCCTGGCTGGAAGCCAGCATCCTAAGAGCTCACAAGCTGCTCCTGAAGGGCTTAGATATGGCTCTCCTCCTCCAGAGAGCGTGGCCTGACCATCACCCAGCATAGGGGGTCCTGCTCCAAGGCCCTGCCCCCCACTCAGAACTTCCAAGAGCAGCGCCTGGGCCCACATCCCTGCCCCCCTGGCACAGGAGTGCCTGAGAGCAGAGCCAGATGCTGCCTCCTAAGACAGACCCTTCCTCAGTAAGGGGCCCAGCCTGGCAGCACCGTAGGCCACGCCCAGGACACATCAGGAGGCATGGGGCTGTGGCCACAGCATCCCCACAGAAGGGGGGGTGGGATGCATCAGGCGGCTCATAGGGGTGACCAGGAGTGGGGGACAGGGGATCACTTACCTGTGCTTTTCTAGTTCATTGTGTGAAGACCTGTTTAGAGAGACAGAAAGACAGAGCTCACTCTGCTGCCTGGTCACCAGGACAGGAATGACAGCATAACTTGGGGGCCTGGGGACCTGCCAACGGTGGCAGAGAGGGTCTGGGCCCCAGGATGCCTCAGGCTGGGCAGGGCTGGGGCAGGAAAGTGGCTGCCTAGTGAAGACAGGGGTGGGAGAACCTGGCACTGAGTGACAAGGACAGGAGACACAGAGGTGCAGCTGTATCCAGGGGTGCCTAGGGCCACCGGCTTACTTCAGGAGGCCTGTGGGGGCTCTGGCCAGCAGGAGGGCCCAAGGCCCCTTCCAGAAGGTACTAGGAGTACCAGGACTAACCCACCCTGTGCTCCCCAGACCTCCCAGGCCCTGAGCCACCAGCCTTCTCTGTTCCCTCCTCCTAGAGGCCAGCGGTATCTTTGGAACTACGGGAGTTAGCACAGAGTCAAGGGAAGGTGAGCACAGACACGGGGTAGTCTGGCCTGGACCCAGCCGGAGCACCATTCTCACCCTGCTGGCCTCTCCCACCTGCATCGTCACAGCTCATCGTAGCACTGGGGACACCCAGGGACAGAGGAGACCCAGCCCCAAAAGGATCAGCACATAAGGATGCCTCCACCACATGGATGCTCCCCAGGCCAGAGGGAGAAGGGGCAGGAGGGAGACGGAGGCATGGCCCCTCTGGGGCCATGGTCTGCGTACAGGGGCTCTATCTGCTGCTCAAGCTCTGCCCAGCTGGCCCATCCAGACAGGAGTACAGAGTCCTGAGTGCCCTGGCAGGCAGGGCCACAGCATGTGCCTTGCAGGACAGCAATACAGCAGGGCCAATATCCCAGCTTCCCATCATCCTCGCAGCCCAGGTGGGGACCCCACGGACAGCCAGGGCTCCTAGGCCTGCCTGGCTGCCTCGCATGTGAGCAGAGGGCACTCAGGCACTCCTATGTCCACCTCAGGGGACACCCAGATTGAGTGCTGTGTCCCCTACCCCTCACTCTTTCCGGGAGCTTCTACTGACCTCTGCCTGCCTGCCTTTACTCTCCTGCTCCAGGAACTGTGGACAGTGTGTCGCCCATCCCCATCCCACAAGCCGGAGTGCCTGCCCATCCTTCCCACCTCTGCGGCCTGCCATGCATGGTCCATGGCGCCACCAAAGCCAACTGGGGCCCAAGGCCTCCCCTCTGCTCAGCAGGGCAGTCATCCCCGGGGCCTCCCTGTGCAGTGTTAGGAGAGCCTGGAGGGCCTGCTGTTCACATGAGCCAGGCAGGGAGCCTCAACCTCTGCCGGAACTGGCTAGGACCAGGAGGGAGCAGAGCCATCAGCTTCGCAAGGTCTGAACCACAGTCCCTCGGTGTGGGTCTGGAGATCTGCTCACGTGTGGATGAGGTAAGGGTCAGTGAGTGTCCTTTGATACAGAGAGCTGCGTCTGGCCACTCCCTCCCAGGCCGGGCTAGACCCCATCCTGGAGGGAGGGGGGTCACTTGGCTAGCTGGAGGATGGAGAGAGGCCCAGAGCCCCTCTTGGGGCCCCTCCCAGGTCCAGACACCTGTGACCTATGGCAGTTTTATAACATGGGTCCCAGGAACACCCTCCTTAGGCCTGGGGAGAGGGCGGACCCCAGGCTGGGGCTCTGCTAGGTACATTCCTGGCATCCCTTGGCTCACACCCTGTGTCAGCAGCCCCAAGCAGGTACTCTTCTGGCCATGTTGTCCGAGAACCTGCGCCTCAGCAGGCTGGCTCCAGTTCCCTCTTGCTGAACCACCGTCCCCCACAGCCCTTCCTGGGACTTGTGGGGCCTCCCCACACACACGTTGCCCCCCGCCCCCCTCCTCGCCCTGGTCCCAGCAGTGCCCATCCTTTTCCCTCCCCATGGTGAGACGCAGAAGCCTTTCAGGGTGGCACTGCCCCGCTAGCCAAGTCAGGGCCCCAGATCCTCTAGGCCCTGCTTGGTCCTTGCCCCCAGTCTGGGCCCAGAGGAACAGCAGAGAGGAGCACTGCAGCCCAGGAGACCACCTTGGCCCTCCCCAGCACCCTGAAGGTCTCTGCCTGGCAGAATGGAGAAGGCCAGGACCCCATCTCAGGATGGGGGTCCCAGGGATGGGATGGTGGCCCCAGGCAAGGAATTCAATTTCTCTGTTCCCTCTTTCCTCAGCCTTCACATGCAGATAAAAATAACACATCTGTCCTAGGTTGGGCAAACAGTAGCAAATCCTGACCCACTCAGCACCCCAAAGTCCCTAGAGTCTTAGCTGGGATTCTGATTATCAACTCTGGATACCTCGTGGGAGTCCAAGGTCATGCCCAGGAGTTCTCCATGGGCCCCAGGGTGTTCTCCTGGCTCATCCAGGAGGCCTGAGGCTGGGGTGCCCCCCTCACAAATCTCTTCCCAAACTATCCTCAGCAGGGGGCCAGGGGCTGGCATTGGGAGGCCCGTCCAGCCAGGGCAGATGGAGACTCAACCAACTCCGCGCCAGGACGTCACAGGAGATGGGTCCTTGTGCCAGTCTTTCTGTTTCCCAAGAACGGGCAGGCCACAGGAATGAGCTGCACCCTCTGCCAAGGGGCCCTGAAGCCCCCTGCAAGCCCAGCTCCCCGCCTGGTGACATGGTCCAGAGCCAAAGCGGGTCCCCAGGCACTGCCAGGTGTGAGGTGGTCCTCATGGCAGCGGGGAGAATGGAACCCCACGGAGCCCTAGCTGGGGGTCCTCCCCACTCCGCAGGGATGTGCACCCCAGCTTTCTGCTTCTCCAGCCTGGGAACAAGGCCAAAAAAAGGGAGGTGGGGGAGGGCCGCTGCACGGAGGCCTGCACCTCTCCCGGCTCCCCTTCAAAAAGCCTCCTGTCCCAAAGAGGGGGCCCCTGCACTTGTCGCCGCGGTTCCACCAATGTCAGCAGACTGGTCAGGAGAGTGGACTCCGCGGTGGGGTGGGGTGGGGGCCTAGGGTAGGGCCTCCGTGCGCCTTCATTGTCCGGGCCCCCCGGGGGTGGGCGTACTCGGCCCGGCAGCAGGAGAGACGCGGCCCACCCTCCCGCGACCAGCAGAGACCAGGTCGGGCCATCCCACGCTTAAGTGCTCCGAGCCTCAGTTTCCCCGGACTCGCGGGGCAGCGGCCCGTGCCCCCGACAACTTTTCTCGTGTTCTCGGAAAAGTCCGGAACAACTTGGGAGCGGGAGCGGCTGCACGAGGAGACCCCGAGTGGCGGGCGCTGTACGCGTGGCACTGTTTACTCGAGAGGCCGAGGAGGCGCGGCCCGCGGGAAGATGGCGACGGCGCGGGCGGGGCCGGCCGGGCGGGGCTGCAGCCGCGGCCCGGGCGCGCCTCCTCCTCCAGGCTGGCCGCCGGGGCGCGCGGCCGGCGGCGGGGCCGCGGCGCGGGGGTCGGGGCCGGCGGAGGGGGACGCTCCGAGGGGCGCCCCGGGGACCGGGCTGGGGGGCGGCCGCGCGGGGGGCGGTACCTGTTGTTCGGGGCCTTGCGCACCAGGCCGGCCGCCTTTGTCTTCTTCCTGGCGAAGTCGCCGTCGAAGGGCAGCACCGAGGCGTAGCCGTGCTCGGCCTCTGCGGACACACGGCGCGGTCAGCGGCCCCGCCCCGGCCCGGCCCCGCCGCCGCCCGCCCGCCCGCGGCCCGGCGCACAAAGGGGCGCGGGCGCTACCTCGGTCCCTGCGCTCCAGGTACTCGGCCGCCTCCAGCAGGATCAGCAGGGAATTCAGCTCCATCGTCCGCCTGCCCGCGCGCGCCCGCGCTCTCCGGGACGGCGGCGGCCGCTGCCCGGCCCTCTCCGGCCGGCTCCGCTCGCCGCCCGCCCCGCGCGTCCGGCGGCCCCACTTCCCCGACTCCGCCGACTCCCTGCGCGCTCGGCCGCCACCCTCCGCCTCGGGCCCTCAAATTGACACATAAGGGCGAGCGGCGGCCGGCGCAGCCAATGGGGGCCGGCGCTCCGGCCCCGGGGGCGGGCGCTGGGCCGGGCCGGGGCCAATGGGAGCTGGCCGAACGCCTCGGGCCGGGCCGAGAATGTTGACAGATGCTAAGCTCGGTTCCGATAGGCCCGCCGCGGTAGTAACAATTTAGAAGCCCAAGCTTAGCAACAGCACGTGGTGGCCCGGCCCCCGCGCTCGCTGACTGGCGGCTGGCGTGCATGTTAAGTAGGCGCCATGCGCCGATTGGCCCAGAGCGGTCTATGTAAAATAGGGACCGCGGACCAATGGGCGGTGGTGGGGCGCGCGGCCAATGAGGGCTCCGCGGCCGGACGCGTTGCCGAGAGGAAGCGGAGGGCCGTGGGACCGCACGCCACGGTGCCCGCGCCCCAGCGCCCTTTAGGGTGCGGGGAGCGTCGGGTGCTTCTGGACGGTCCGCGGGGTCTGCACGTCGTGTGCAAGAACCTGTTGCCCGGGGACAGCCGCCGCAGCTCTGGCTCCGCGGAGCACCGGACCTCGTGGTCTCCTCGGGGGTGTCGCGTGGGCTGCGCACGACACCGCTTCCCGCGGGACGCAGAGTGACCCCAGCGAAGGGCGGAGCTCGGGGAAGGGGCGTAGAGGGTCAGCGCCCAAGAGCCAGATTTCCTTGAGCCGCATCTCAACAGGGAGAGGCCCGGAGAGGAAGGGGCCCCCAAGAGTGGAGGGTTGCGTGCTCGAGTCTGGTCTGCAGAGTGGGCACATTCCAAGACATTCCCGGCGTTGGTTCCCTCTGGCCAAGGAAGCGGTTTCTGGGGAAGAGCATTGTCCTCTGGGGGGGCGGGGGGGGGGACGGGCGCAAGGCCCTCATCCAGCTCCCGGCTGTTGCATGGCCCCTCGTGGCTCCTGCCCCTCAGCTGGCTCCGTGGGAACGGAGTCTGGCAGCCTGGACGCAGCCCCAGACTGGCCCTGGGTCCCCTTGGTCTTCCTTCTCGCTAGTTGTTGAGACTGGTGGCCTGGGAGCCCCTGAGGAGGGGACGGGCAGGTTGGAGAGTGTGAGGATAGGGTAGCTGGACCCCGACCACCCTGCCCAGAGTTCTCCATACTAGGGTATTGCAGCTGCCAACAAAACAACCAAAACTAAACATCTCAGCACTTCCTCTCCTGGGATCTGCTAGAGGTTTCATACACATTTCCTTGGGAATTTATGAATTCACCAATTTACAGATAAGCAAGCCAGGAATCCTGAGGTGTGGGGACTGGCCAGGGTCTCCTTGCAGTCCCAGGGGCAGGTAGATGAGCGCTACCCTAAATGTGACCTGGGCCTGGTAACCCAGGAGCATGGAGACCAAGACCCTTCCTGGCCTCACATTACTTGTCGGGGGTGGGAACTACAGCTGCGTAACCTGAGAAATGGGGTTAGGGATGTGTTGTCTATACTCCAACCCTCCCAGCAGAGCTCAGCAGGACCCAACCGAGATCTCAGCTACTGCCATTAGACAGCCCTGCATGGACATTAAGACAACTCCTTGACAGGAACCCCAGCCCTTCTTGCTCCTGCCTCACGATCCAGGATAGAGCCCCTAAGTGCTGCGCAGGGTAAAGGAGGGTGCCAGTCCTGGGGGCACAGAGGCTTGCAGAGTTCAGGGGTATAGGAAGCAGGACCCCAGGCTCACCAGCTGGTGGTCAGCGTTTTGCAGATCCCCACCAGAGGGGAATCCTAAGGGACTTCTGTCCCTGCATCCCTCCCCCTCAGTGGCAGAGTCCCGTCATCCCTGCTTATGCGAAGGGTAGGTTGCTGGCCCAGTCCTAGAGCTGGCAGCTTGTCCATGATACCTGCCAGAGGCCCACCCTACAAACTGCCAGGAGGCATGAGGGCTGCTGTGTGTCTCAGCCCTCAGAGCAAGCACCCAGGTGTGACCACGGGAACACATGCACACCGCACCCTGGCCTGAGAGGAGAGAGGGCGGCCCCACCCTACCTCCATCTGCAGCTAGGCTGTTTTGGGGTCCCCTCTCCCAGCAACACCAGGGGCCAAGCAGTGCCTGTGAATGTCGGTGGCAGTGGAGGGCAAGCAGTGTGTGGGAGTGAGGGGAGAAGTCGGCTGTGAACTAGGGGCTGGGCAGGAGGGCCAGGGCCTGGCATGGGCAGAGGCCTGAGGACCCCAGGCCTAGGGGGCAACCAGGGAGGAGCCTTGTGAGCCAGACAGCCCCCCAGGGAAGACACTAAGGTGCTAGGTTGGGGGCTGTGGGCGGGTGGGGGGGTGCTGGTCTCACTTGGGGCCAGCCAAGGCTCCACACCCACAAGTGTCAATGTGCCCTCCCCAGGTATGTTGCGGGGGCAGGAGATGGCAGGGAGCAGAGGTACAGCTGGCTGGCCCAGGGTCCAAAGCTGCAGGCCCTGTGCCACCCCTGGCCCGGCTCTGTAGGGCAGGTCTCCAACGGGGCTGTGTCACCTCCTCCACGGAGGCTTCCCTGAGCCCAGGCTAGGCCAGCTGCCACCTCACCTACCTCTCTCCCATGCCTGCCCAGCCCTTCCTGCCCTGCTCCGGCACAGGGCCTTGTCCCAGCGGGAACCAGCCCAAGTCCATGGCCCTGAGGAAGGACGCAGACCTCTCAGGCCCCCTCTGTCTCCATTTAGAGCCCAAGAGGGACATAGACCTCTCCTGCCCCCCACTCCAGAGGACCCTCCAAGCACCCCGGCTGCAGGGGCCCTCCATCATGCATCCCTCCTGCACCAGTGCACATTTCCGTCACTGTGCCATCCCCCAAATTCTTTCCCCTGCCTGTCCTTTAGGGGAGCCCGGTCCATCCCAGAGCTCCAGACAGGGGCTCTAAGAGAAGGAGTGGGGCCTGAATCCAGAAGGGATGTCCCGATTTGGCTGGAAGGCCCCCTCTGCCCACCTTTCATGGTTTCCTCCCCCACCCTCACCCTAGCCTCAGCTCCCCTGGCTATAAAAGGAGGATGGGAGTACCCACCTCTTGCAGTATTTGGGGGATGGCATGAGGACTTCTGGCCCAGGAGCTCAGTAAAGGCAGACTTAATCCCCACCCCCAGGATCCCATGAGGGGATTTAAGGCCCTAAGGACATCAGAGGGAAAGAAACCTCTAGAAAGCTGCTTCCTAGCCTCCCCCACACCTACTGGGCCCTGGCTCCCTTTCTCTGGACCCAGCTTCACCTTCAACCTCACAGCCTCGGGAACATACCCGTGGCTCCCAGTACAGCCCCAGGAAGCACCCCCCCATCCCTGCCCACCGTGCCCTCAGGGCAAGGTCTTCAAGGCCCTTCTTTCTCCAAAGTCACCTCCTCCTGCTTCCAGGATGCTCCACCCCTGGCTTCACCTTCTCCTTGCCTACTCTGTCCCTGGGGTGGACTCCTTGCTCCCACCTGGGTCCACAGCCCCAGCATTCTGGTCAGGAGGCTGGGAGTGAGGGGCAGCCTGCTTGCCTGGACAGCCCATAGCCTGCCTTTCCCTGACCCGTGGCAGGGGTGGGGGGGGACAGGCCATGTTTGGTTATGTCCCAGCAGGCAGGCTCTGGGACTGTGGTGTGGGGGGACACAGACCCTGGCCTGGGGTCATCCGAGGACCAGGCCCAGTCCAGCATGACAGCCAGCCTCCCAGAAGCCTTGGCTCCCCTGCCCTGATGTCCGGTGTGCACCAGCACCAGAGGGGAGTCCAGGGGACTTTTGTCCCTGCATCCCTCCCCCAAAGCATCCCTGAATTCTAGTCTGGCCACAAGATCTTGGCCAGCTCACTTTAGCCTCTCTCAGCCTATTTCCCAACTATAAAACAGTTGACAGTACCTGCCTTTTGGGGTGGCTTTGGGGTGAAAGAAGGATCCATGGAAAGACCCAGGCAGCAGTGGGCAGGGCACAAAGGAATGCCCCGAAAGTGGCAGAGATACGAACATCAGCCCTGATTGGCAAGTGCCTCTAACCGTTGGCCCTACACATGGAGACAAGGGGCAGGGCCTGCCAGGTCACCACGGCCATCATCAGAGTCCCCGTCGAACCTGGCTGGACTGGAGTGGCAGCTGCCCAAGCCAGCCAGTCACGGGCACCAGGCCAGGCCTCTGAGTGTCTGGGGCCTTCTACAAAGCTTAGCACTCAGGAGAAAACGGTCTCCAGAATACAGTAAGGGGGCAGCGATGATATCAAGATCCATGAAGACATAATTAAATGTGTGCAGAGCTAACACAATGTCAATGTTTTTTTTTTTTTTTAAGATTTTATTTATTTACCTGACAGAGAAACAGAGATCACAAGTAGACAGAGAGGCAGGCAGGGGCGGGGTGGGGGGGGAGCAGGCTCCCCACTGAGCAGAGAACCCAATGCGGGGCTCGATCCTAGGACCCTGAGACCATGACCTGAGCCAAAGGCAGAGGCTTTAACCCACTGAGCCACCCAGGCCCCCCGTCAATGTTATTTTTAAACTTAAAATAAGAAAATAGTTTATTGTATTTGTGAACAGTCTTTGGACGAGATTTTTCACTTTACAAGTTTTCCCACTATGCTTGATGACCCTAGACAACTTAGACAATTGTAAATTAAATGAATTTTTTTTGTAACCAAGATATACAAAAACAATAATTTTTTTTAAATGTTTATAGTGAGAAAGAAAATGGTCTGAGAGTGGGATGTGGTATAGACCCAGGCATTTGCTGGGGTGTTGAGCCAGAGGGTGGAAAACTGATGGCTCAGGGCCAGCGACCTCACCCGTTTTGGGGCCCAGGTGGGGCAGGGGTTAGCCCTGCTGCTGCTCCCAGGCCCCTGATGGCTGTGGGCCCCCTCGTCTGAGGGAGAGTACATCTGGAATAGATGGGCAGGTCTTCCTCTCACAAACAGTAGGGACCTCGAGGCTCACACCAAAAACCCCTCTCCCTGTACCACCTTCTTGGGTTCCCTGCCCTAGGCCTTTCTGGCTTGTTCCCCACCTCGTCCAGGAAATCTTCCAGGCCTTCCAAACTGCACCTGGCTGCTACACATGGTCTTAGGGTGAAGATCTTCTAGTCTCAGGCTGGAGGCCCTGAGGGTCCAAGCCCAGGAAACCCACCCCAAGCCCCCACCCCTCGGCTCCGGGTCATCTAGCAGCTTCTAGACCCATAGGGTTGGGCTCTGCCAAGTGTTGTCCAAGCTGCCTCCGGAGGACACTGAGGCCTCCCAGACCTCCGCCCACACAGCCTGGCAAGGCCATGGTGATGGGAGGCGTGTTACCACCTCTGATGGGACCCTGGCCTCTGTTCCACCCACCCATCTCCCTGTGAGATGTCCCCACCACAATTCTGACTATGCCCTGCCCTGCTCAGAACTCTCCCATGACTCCCCAGTGCCCTCAGGACAAAGCCGGAATTTGGTGTCTGGGGTGACCTAGTCGAGCTCCCGTGTGTGCTCTGCCCTCGCCAGGAGTACTCCCATTGCTCACACCCTCGGGGGTGTTCTGACACCCCATTCTCCACAGATACTCCCTCACCCCCAAGGCCCAGCCAGCTTCACCAGTGCACGTGTCCTTACTCAGGACCTGCACGCCCCCAAGGGCAGGGAAGGTCTGGGGCATCTGGGTGCCCATCTTTGCCCAGCTCTGGAGCAGGCTCCAGCCCTGGAGCGCCCTAAGCACACCAGCAGAAGACAGAGCCGTGCTTGTGTTTTTAAGTCTTTGGGGTGACGTCCCCTTTGAGTGACTGCTTGGTGCTGGGCTCTGCCTCTCCCCTCTCTGCAGGAGAGGCCCTGAGAGTTTTGCCCTGACCACTGCAAAGAGCCCCCAGGCTGTGCTTTGAGGATATATGTGAGCCTGGGGGGTGGGGGTGATGCTGCTGTCTGGGAAGGTCACCTGGAGGAGTGGCCTCTGAGGAGCTAACCGCCTCCAGGACTCTGGGTCAGGGAAGTAGCATGGGGCAGGCCCTTTGGGTCCTGCTCACCTTCCCTCCAGCTCCCACTGAGAGTCTAGGGAACCGTAAGAGCAGGGACTATCAGCCCCCAGCCCCAGCCCTGGTGGTTTGAGGTGTCCAGCTCCAAGCAGGACGCCTCCTCCCCACTCCCAGACCAATCTGAGATGGGGTTTGCCCTGTGTGCCGTACTTGCTGGCCCCCAGCCTCCTAGCCCCTGCAGGCAGCATTCCAGTGGCCACAGTGCCCCCACCCCCAGGCTAGACCTGCTGGAAGAGCACGCTGTGGGGATGGGCGCCCCCTGGTGGCCATCATGGGCTGCAGTGAGGACCCTGGAGGGAGCCCCATCCTTAGCCCCATCGTCAGCCCCAGGAGAAAGGGAGCGCCCCATCCCACTCCTGCCAGGGACCTCCTGGAGATATTGTCCCGTCACCTTCCTCAGCAGCCGGGACTCTAACTGGCCCTCTTCTTGGTGCTCCCACCCACCCCAGGGCCACACAGCTGGTGCCCACAGCTGCCCACCTGTGGGCCGGGGGAGGCGGTCCAGGCCTGAGGACGAGTGGGCTGTATCTGGGCATATCTGTGGGGACAGATGCCACCAGTGGGGGCGGGCGGCAGGGCCCCTCCAGAGGCCAGGGTGTGGGTGTGGGGGCGGGGGGCTCTGGACAAAGCTGAGCCTGTGGCGAGAGGAGGCGGCGGGACTGGACAGGGTGTCCCCCTTCTTCCCATCCCCATGCCACCCCCCTCCCCCTGAGGCTGAGTATGGTGGCTCTCCCTGCTCTAGGGATTCCTGAAGTCCACTGGGTACAGAGAGCACTGGGTGCTCCCATCCATCCTCTGACTCGGTGACCAGCAGGCTGCATCCGGGTCCTGAGTACCTGTGGGGCCCAGCCAGGCCTAGGGCCCCCACCTGCTGCCAGAAGCCAGGGGTGGCGGTGTTGGGGAGCATACAAGGGCTTCTCCCCAGGGCCTGAGCGAGCCCAAGAGAGGGGTGAGGCGGGCAAGACAGACCCAGGTGTGCCTGCTTCCTGGCAGCCCCCCCAGCCTTCCTCTGAATGCCAGACAGGGGTGTGGTGGGCGCTCTGAGACTGGTGGTGCCCCTGTCCCCAGAGCAGCATTTAGAAGTGGCTCTTCAGGCACAGCGGGTGGGGCTGTCTTGGGGCACTCTGGTTCCGCCCCAGCCACCGCCTACTAACTTCCATGAGCCTCAGTTTCTCCCCCTGACACAGGGATCCTGCCCTGCTGGGGAGTGTCAGGGGGAGTGTCGAGGAGAGCAGAGTGCTCAGAAAACAGCAGTGGGAACACCACAGCAATGGTGACAAAGGGGAACGGGAGCCTCAGGAAGGCTAGTGTGCTCGAGGCCCAAGACCAGCTTGCAAGGGCTGATTCCAAACCTGGAGCTCTTGGCTCTCTCCCTGTCCCTTCCCCCAGGGATTCCCAATCCTGAGCCCCTATTGTGGCAGGCAGTAGGCCATTCCTAGAACCTTCCTGAGTGGAAAACTCTGTGCTGGACTCATCCCTGCCCACCAGGCTCTGCCCTTGGAGTGTGGCTAGCCCTAGAAGGGTAGAGTGACCATATGTCCCTGGTTTAGCATGGAAAGTCTCATGATTCAGTACCATCTTCATTCCTGAACAAACACTACAGCTAGTCACCCTCACTGGCAGCTTCTGTGGCCCAAGACTTCCCTGCAGGGCAGTCGGGTGTGGGGGTGCACAAAGGCAGGCCAAGTCTGACATGCAGGGTCTCCTGGCTCCTGGCCACATGCAAAACTCCCTTGTGCCCCTGGGGCCTAGAGCGGAGAGCGGCCCTGTCTGTGCCAAGGGCGGGCAGACCCTCTTTCCTGGGTCCCACTCCTCCCAGCCTGACCTGGCAGATGAGGAGGGCCTGCCACATCTTAAGTCTGGAAGGTGACAACTGTGGGTGCCTGTTGAAGAGAGGAATAGGGACCCCACAGGGTCTCTCCATAGAGGCTTCTCCTGTAAGGGGCTGACTTCCTGGTCAGTGGCAGCACGGGCTGCCTCCCCCAGCCCCTGCCAGCACACGACCTTCCGGAAGGCACCGCTGTCCAGCTGGCAACATCAGCTACAGCCACCCACAGGGGTGGGAGGAATTTTGTCCAGGTGGACAGCTGGACACCCCTTCTATTCTGCTCTTGAAAGACTCAGGACTGCTCCTAGGGAGCCTCCAAATTCTAAACACTCTTTTACCTCTCAGAAAGAAAGTGGGTCTGGTGGCCACTGGGTTCCTCCCACCTATTCCCCCATTCCAAGGGACTGGGCACCCAGTTCCCAAGGGATCAGCCTCCAAAAGCAGAGGAAGACACCATTGCCATGGCAACCCCAGGGTACAGTCTGGCAGCCTGCATTCTCCCCAGGGCACTCCAGAAGGCATAGGTGGCCCAGCCCCGGACCAGGGTGGGGAAGCCCCCCACCACACACATACAGGCTAGAAGTCTGAGCTGAGGACACATGAGACAAGTGGCTGGACAAATAGGCAGGGCATGGGATGGGGCTTTTGGGGAGTGGGACAGGCTGGCCACCCTTCTCCTAAAGACTGGTGGGAGCCCTTCATCTGTCACAAGAGTGCAGACGCCCCGAGCTTCCTAGGGGAGAATGCGTATTAGCAAGAACACCTTTGCCTCCCAGACAGAAAAAGAAGTCTGCATTCACATCAGAAACCAGTGTCTGCAATCCTTAAAGAGATTTATGGAAATGGCTTCGAATTACAGCATTTAGAAAATAAAAATAATCTCAATACATAATATTCCCTCCACTGTATAACCCCCCCCAGAAGCCGTCTCTGTGCATGTGCGCCCACTATGCCGCAGTAGCTGGATTTTCTTATAAAAGAAGCAGTCGTGTGCCATCTCTCTAAAAACAGCTGCAGCCGTCACTGCAACATGAAGCCTGAGGTTTCAGCCTGAGCTGTCGGTGCGGGGCTGGCTGGCTGCCTCAGCCTGGGGCCCGGGCCACTCCCGGGTCCCGGGGGTGGGGTAGACAGAGGGAAGGAGGTGGTGGCAGCAGGTGGGCGGTGGTCTTCTGCCCCCGGAGCCCTGGCCTGAGAACCTGGGGACCTGGGTCTCAGCGTCTGCAGGCGGTTGTTTGCCCCCCATCCCATCAGCAGGCAGGCACCGGAGGGCAGAGGGTGCCTGCAGGCCCAGAGAGGCTGGCTGTGCATCTGCACCACCCTCTCTGAGAATAACCCAGATGTCTGTTGTTTGGCCAAGGTCCTGAAGAGGAGCAGGGACGGGTGCACTGGGGAGTGAGGAGGCAGCTGCCGGCTCCAGATGGGGAGAGAGAAGGGTAAGTGCCCAGGGAACTGAGACCTGATCCCTCTCCAGGAGGTGTCCCCCATCTGCCCAGGATTTGGCCGAAGGTGTGACCCCACTTCCCTGATCAAGGGCGAGCTCTGAATGGGCCTTCTACTATGGCTGGGCCTCGTGGCAGCCACTTAGCGGGATGGGGGTGGAGGGCCCGGGACGGGGCCAGCAGGAGGAGTGCCCACCTCCACCCAGGCAGCCACGCCACTGCCAGAACTGCTGGCCCCTGCCGCGGGCCCTCCGTGTTGGGGGAGAAATGGGGGCCCACAGGTAGGGGCGGGGATGGGGGGGCGGGGACGCGGGGCAGCCAGCAGCCCCTCCATGGCGGCAGCAGCTTGAAGAGGCGCATAGCGATCCCTGCGTGGCCAGCGGCTGCTCGGGAGTCGCAGGGCCCTGGCAGCTGCGGGGTGTGGGGTGAGTCAGATGGCCGCCCTGTCGCTGTAGAAGGGCGTGACGTGGAACACGTAGCAGTGCGTGCACACGCGCACTGGCTTCACCTGCCCATAGCGCGGGAGTGGCGCTGAGTGCGAGGAGCAGCGCGAGCAGAAGATCTGCGGTGGAGGGGTGGGCCGCGTGGGCAGTGAGCCAGGGTCCTCCACAGCCCTGGACCCTGGGCCTGCGGGGGCGCTTCCCACGCCCTCCCTGTGCACGTGTTGCCAAGACCTCCAGAAAAACCTGGCCTGGGTCACGGCCCCAGGAGGCCAGGCTCACACAGGGGTTCGGGCACCAGTCCCACTGGCTCTCCCTGCACCACCGGCTCTGCAGTGGCTAGGGACAGCACCATCGGGACCCCAGGTATAGGAGAGTTGGGGGCCTCAATTCCTGGGGGCCAGGTCAGAGCAGGGCCCAGGGCTCAGGGACCCCTGCACAAAGACCCCAGAGGCCTTGTCAGGTCCCCAGGGCCTCAGTCCTGGCCTCCAGAACCCCAGTGCAGCCCAGGGGAAGGCCCAGAGCCTGTCCCGGACCACAGGGACGCCCTCCACTGACCCGACCGCTCACCTTCCCGCAGCTGCGACAATGGTGCTTCCGGCGGATGACGGTGAAGGGCGCTTTGCAGGCTGTGCAGAAGCCACATGCCTCGTCAGGGACCCATTCCGGTGGATCTGGGACAGTGGGAATGAGGTCAGCCAAAGGGAGACCTGCAGCAGTGATGGCGGGCCGCCCTCCTTCTCTCCTGCCAGTCCCTGGACTCCCGCTGCTGGCTACGGTCTCAGGTAACCGCCAGCCTTACGGATGACACCTGTCCACCAGCCCCCAGTGACAGCCTGTGCTGTGCCACCGGCCAGACCACTGGGACTCAGGACGTGGGCTGGGAGTGTCCACCCAGATGGCCCTCTCCCTAGCTTCTCTCTGTCAGCACCCAGCCTGGCAGACCCCTTGGGCAGAGGTGGTGGCTGAGAAACGAAGAGATCAACCCCCCAGCAAAGCTCTAGGTGCACCCTGTGGGGGCCTCAGACGCCCCCAGCCTTGCCAATCCAAGGCAGTTCTCAGGCTCTTGGGGTCCTAGAGGCCCAGGGAGACCCCCAGCCATCCCCTCCCTGACACGTCTGCAGGCCAGGCTCAGGCCAGGGGCCACCCCCTCCTTCCACACATGTGGGCCCTGTCCCAGCTGACTTCTCCAGGCCCTGGCTGATGGAAGCCTCTGGAGGTTTGCTCTGGAATTCAGGAGGCATGTCAGCATAGGGAGAAGCGGGCTCCCAAACGCAGTGAGACAGGCACTGTCCTCCCATTTGGAACACCAAACTGACTGTGGTTTGCCAGGCCCCCAGGCCAGCATCCATGGCCTGGGGGAAAGAGCAGCTCGGATCCCTCCTCAGACCACAGTGTGTGCTCAGAGGCAGACCTTACAGCCTCACATAACCCCCAGGCTTGATGCTCAAGTGGACGCCGTCTTGTGTCCCTAAGCCCCACCCTCAGGGCTTCCAAACAGAACTCGGAAGGGCCTGGAGTTTCCTGTCCCTTTCCACATGAGGCCCTTCCTGTGGGCAGGTGGGTGCAGGTGGGCTCAGCCACATCTGGCCACAGCCAAAGGCCTTGGCTAAGGGGGTCCATGTGCCCATCCTAAGGGCAACTGCAGGCCCAGAGGGCCTCTGGGAAGGGACCCCCAGTTGGAGAAACAGAGCCTTCATGGGTTCTGGGTCCAGACAGAGAGGCGGCCAGTCCAGACAGGCTCCTCACTCCTTGCCCAGCACGCAGCATCTCGGGGCCTGGCCCAGACCTCACACGCACCTTCCAAGTCCCCATCTCGGCTCTTGGCGGCCAGTTCAGAGGATGACGGGGTCTCCTGGCACAGGGCACAGTCCTCCAAGGCTGCACTCCGAAGGCTTTGGGTGACTAGAAGAGAGAGGGAGGGAGAGAGGAAGGGGTGGGGTTGATGGGCAAGCACCTGTCCCCGCTAGGCCCACCTGCAGGAGACCAGAAATGGGTCAGCCCCTCCAAAGCCAGCCGCAGTCCCCCAGCATAGGGCTGAGTCAGCACTGCCCCAGCAGGCTGGGCTCTGGGCCCTGAGGTCTGCAGCTGCTCCCTGCTGTGGGCCCCCAGGCCTAGAGCCCCTGCACTGTCTGTGTGTGGAAGGTCCCCCAGGGCTATGACCCCGAGGCAGTAGGGGGCCAGGCCTGGATGGGGGCTGGGAGCCGGAAGCCAGGAGCTCACCATCCTTGCTTGCAGAACTTGTCCATGGCACCTACCTTTTCTGAGTAGTGATGTTTCAGAAGCAGCCCCGCCCCGAATTCCCGGAGAGCCCGGTGGCCCCGTTCCCAGGAGGCAGAGCACGGGACAACACACAGAACTGACTCTGCTCCTTGCCCACGTGCAGCCAGGATGTGCCCTCCTGGGTGGAGTTGGGCTCTCCAGCTGGGCAGGCTGCCCCGTGCACCCAGAAGCCCCATGAGGATGGGCAGCTCGCCCAGAACAGGTATCCCAGCCCAGCACAAGGGGAGGGCCAGCAGGGATGAGGCCTCTCCCCACCCCATGCATGTGGGAGTGTGTGTGTGTGTGTATGTGTGTGCGTGTGTGTGTGTGTGCATCCACGTGTGCATGTGAGAGCTGTGAGTGTGTGCGTGTGAGCTTGTGTGTGCGGTTAGAGTGTGTGCGCGTGTGAGGGTGAGTGTGTGTGTCTGTGCTGGGATGTGTGGGGATCTGTAAACATGTGAGGGAGGTCCCAGGCGGCCACTTCCCCCCATGAGGTGAGGCTTTAGGACCCCTCCTTGACCCTGGGCTGGGCTCCCACTGTCAATGCAGTTGGGATGTGCCACGTCCAGGTCTCACTGTCCGGCACCGCCCCCCCCAACCTCTCCACAGCCGGCTGGCCTTGAGAAGTCAGTGGCCTTGCTGGAGGGCATGCAGGGACAGCAGGAGGTGCTGCACACACAGGCCTGTGCGTGGGGGCTGGGAGCACCTGCAAACCTGCCAGGGCACCTGTGGGGCCTGTGAACTGTGCCACTTGGTACCTAGTAGAGAGCCTGGCAGTGCCAGTAGTTCGTGTGGGCAGTGGGCCACGGAAAGGCAGGCTGGATGGCCCTGGAGGGCCTCACATGCTCGGGGGAGTGTGTGGCTCGGGGTGCAGGGGTGGGGGCAGATATGCCCTTGGGGGCACTCACCCTTCTTTAACTTATCCTTGTCATCTGTTTCCGGCTTGGTGGCCATGACCTCAAAAAGGGTCTTGAGAATACTCCTCAGGTCACTGGCATAGTTCGTCTGCAGCTGGTCGGCCACCCCTAGGAGAGAGGGACAAACGGACAGCCGGTCAGGCCAACCAGCTGCAGGGGCTCAGGGCTGTGAGCTGGGAGATCCTGGCCAGAGCTCACAGCCCGGGACTGACACGTGTTCCCGCGGGTCAGGGCAAGAGGGGGCCGCCCAGCCCCTGGGCCACAGTTTGGCTGAAGTCAAAGCTCAGGAGTCCAGGGAAGGCTGGTGGCAGGGGTGACCACATAGATAGCCCCCTCCCAGCAGGAATGCACTCACCCCACCCTCCCTGCAGAGACCCTGGGAGATCTCCTCCCTCTGAAAACGAGGGCCCTCTCGGTGGAAAGCAATGCTGGGTTAGCTCTGTGGGGGTGGCCCCGGCTGCCAGGGACAGCAAAGTGAGGGAGAAGCTGCAGGCGTCCCACCGAAATGGGAGCCCAGGGACCCGTCCCAAGGATAGTGCTGCGGTCAGTGCTTCTAGAGGATTCTCTGTGCACCAGCAACGGCTCTGAGCACCTGCTGGGCATGATGTCCCTCCAACTCCCCATACAAACCTATGCAAACCAGAGCTCAGAGTCACCCAAGGTCCTCCTGGTCCCACCTGGCCTGGCTTGGCTGTGGCCGTGAGGCCCTCGCCCCCCAGCACAACCCTGATTCTGCAGGATTGTCAGGCCGCCGGCCGCGCTCCTACCAGCAGGCCAGCTGGAGCCCAACCCTCAAAAGGTGGGGGTGGGAAGGGCATTCGGGAGGCCCGAGGGTGCTGCACGCTTTTATACTGTGAACCATACAAATGTGTTCATTAAACAGAGAGCCAAAGAAAAGCTCATGTGCCTCTGAACCCCCCAGGAGTCGGGGGTGGACCAAACAGGCGGTGTAGCCATCCCCAGAGAGGGAAACAAAACTAGGCGGGGTACACTAAGCCTGAACCACAAACTGAACAGAACCTCCCCGTGTGGGCAGCCAAGGCCCCGTGAGAGCCATGGGTTCCCCAGTCCCGGCTGGGGGGCCTGCAGAGGAATGAAGCCCTCCTCCCTGCCCCTGGGCTGGGGATGAAGAAATTACACGGTGGGCAAGCCCCCAGACCCCCCCCCGCAGGCTGACGCAGCCTGCCCCGCCCCACACCCAGTTGGGCACCTGAAATGCAAACAAACAGGCGGTGGATGAGGTCGTGGCTGCCATGGAACCTGGACCGGATCTTCTCTCTTGTGGTCGAGGGGGCGGTCTCCAACCCGGCCTGGTCTGTGGAGCCACTGCACGAGGAAGGAAACACGGGGCTCGTGGGGGGCATGGCCAGGGGCTTCTGGAGCCTGAAAACCCACAAATGAGAGCTAAACTCTTTCGGCATGGGAGCCAAGATTCCCGGGGCTTCAGTAAGTCACCAGCACCCCACGGGGCCCCTAACTAGTCCGAGTAGGCAGAGGGAACTGGATGAGGAGGGAAGGACCCGGCACAGGGTCTGGAGGTGGGTGGACAGGTCAGATTTCGGACATCTGGCCTCTCCGCGGTGAGGGGGTGATTTTCTGTCGTTCCAAGCCCCCCATATGTGGGACTCTGTTACGAAGATGGGGTCCTGCCCCCACCACACACTCCCTTCTCCGCTGCGGCTGAGTGGGACCACCTGGGGGGAGCGTCCAATTCCTCCATCACTCCCCTCCTTTCTTCTCTCTCTACCCCTCTATCCTGCAATCTAAGAAAATTTCCCCATTTTCCCTTCCAGCCTTGTCCCTGACGTTTAATTTATGCTCTCCCCGTTGTCTCATGGATGCAAGCCTCTACTGTCTGGAATATTCATTATAATTTTTGAAAAGTTGCCAACAGCTGCCTGCACTATCTCCTTTTTCTTCTGGGGAGGGAGTTGGTCTGCTTTCCACACCAGAGGCCTGGCTCAGCACACACAGCATCCGAGGTTGTCCATCTGCACTCAGAGTGGGGCACAGCTGGGGGCCAAGGGAGCTGGGGCTACAACTTCAGAAAGAGAACTTGGTACCATCCGCGTGAAAGGAGAGCTGCCCACACAACACTCACGTGGCCAGCAGACGTGGCCGATCTTCACGGTGGCCCTGGTGGTTCAGGGGTTGCACAGTGGCTGAGTGGACAGACATGGAGGGGAGCCGATCACAGCCCCTCACATGCTGTGTGGGTCCCTGACACACAGAGGAGAAATGCGCAGAACAGCTCAGTCTCATGTAGGGCTGGGCCCCAATGGAAGACCACGGAGAAGCACAGACACCCCCAGCCACGGAAGAGGGACACAGGCCTGAACAGGGCCCCAGGGCTCCACGGGCCCCCTTCCTCCAGCCCAGTGCCCTCGAACATGACGAACATTCGTTAACGAATGTTTTTTTTTTTTTAAGTGTTTCCCTGGAGCGTGGAGCGGTCACGGCCAGCGGGCGGTAGGCTGGACGTGCCCCTGCTCTGCTGGGACCCAGATGACAAACCATGGCTGTCTCCTCCTGAGCTGCACGGTTTCTGCGGACAGGGCCCCCGAGGATAGGGAGTCACGCAAGGTAAGGGGGTGGGGACTTCACGGTGGGCAATGTCTGCTGCCACTCAGGATCCCCGGAGTGGGATCTGGGCAGAGTGGGATCTGGGCAGAGTGACAGCTCTGCCCAGAAGATTTGAGAGAAGGGACCCAAACAAACACAGCTCACAGGTGTTCACAGCGTCACTATTTTCAAGAGCCCCAAGGTGGGCGCAAGCCAAGCATAGATCAACAGAGAAGCCAGCAAACACCCGTGGTCCTTCCGCACGGGGAAGCACTATTCAGCTGTGGAAGAGACCATGCGTGCAGCACAACAAGGAAGAAGTGGAAAGACAGGAAGCTGTGACCCAGCGACTCACGAAAGGTCACAGTGTGTGACTCCGTTTATCTGAAATGTTTAGAGCAGGCAGATGGATAGAAACAGGAGGCAGGGCTGGCGGCGGAGAGAGGGAGCTGCTGCTCAGGGACACGGCGGGGTTTTTTTAATTGGGTGACAAAAATGTGTGAATAGCTGTGAACATGCTAAGAACCAGTCAAGTGTACACTTTAAAGAATAAAGGAATGTTTTTCTTGTAATCATGTCGCAAACTCCTATTCAGGAAACAGCTTGTAAGGTAAATGTCTATCAGCAGTGGGTTGGCTCAACAAACTAGGTCCCATCCACACAATCTCCACTTTGTAGAAGGACAGATGCTAGAAGTATTGACAGATTAAGTGAAAAGGTAGTATTCTAAAGTTAGAGACCTCGTATGTGCCTGGTGAGACATGGGGAAGACCATCCCGGCATTACCACCAAGTTTATCTGAGGAGCGGGACTATGGAGAAGTTAGTCTTTTCCCCAAGTGTCTTCTGTGAGCAAGGGTTACTTTTGTCATCAGAACACATGTGACTTTGGGGAGAAAGGCAGCGCGTCTGGCAGCAGATGGCACCACAGTCCTGCCTGTGGCGGGAGTCGGCCACTGAGTGGGTGCCCCTGGGGTTCAGCTCTGCAGCCCCAGCCCCATAGCTTGGCACCCTGGAGGCTGGGATATCTTCCCGGAGACTGGAGCAGCGGCCTGCACGCCGAAGCTCTCTGATGCCACAGACAGTGGAGGCCATGGAGCCTGAGACTCTGGTCGAGCGGGGGTCGGGGGATCAGCAGAGAGAGAGACACGGAACTCCACACAGACGCGGATCCTAGGCAGGCAGTCGGCTTCAAAGGGCTGAGGGGAGCAAAAGAAGAGACCACCAGAGCTAGAAGCGGGATCTCAGCTGGGACCTGAGCCGGGGTCTTGTCTGGGTCTGCCCGGCCCCGAGCCATTGTTTGGGCATTGCCCAGGGCCACCCCTTCAGAAGGGTGTTGATTGTCCACAGGCAGTCGCTAGACAGAGTCCTGGCCAACGGCGGGCACTGGACCCTCTGTGGACACCATATAGGCTGAAGGAAGAGGGGCACTCACATCTACAGGGGGACCCCCGTTTCCTCACGTACTGCCCAGCCAGCAGGCTGACAGCGTGGGGACTGTCTGGAGACCAGGCCCCAGGGCTCCTGCAGGTCGGCATGCCCACAGGGCGGGCCCTGGCAGACTCACAGAGGCAGGACGAACCTGAGGCCTCAGAGGAGCTCAGTATCCAGGACTTGCCAGGCCTAAACTCCCCTGGACATGCCAGGGGACACCCCGAGGAGCTGCAGCTCCTACCAAGATTACTGAAGGCCCAGAACAAAGAATCTTTTCAAACAGAATCCAGAACATCTCCCTCCTCTGTTGCAACCTTCCACCCCTGCTTTCCAGTCCAAAAAAAGCAAAAATCCTTACTGAAGGTTACAGGCCCTGGCAGAATCTGGACCCCTCTCTGTCAACCTGCCTTCCCATACCTGCCACTTACTTATGCTTCTCAGACTTCCTCCTTGCTATCTCAGAGAAGCCAAACACACCCTTGGCTACAGGGCCTTTGCATAGATGTCACTGGGCCCAGACACAGACACCTCTATTTGGTATGCTCTGATGGAAGGCCTTTCCTTGACCACAGGCAGGACCCCTGCCCCAAGAGCTCTTTTCCTGCCCATGCCCTGCATTGTGCAACTTGGGACACTCAGCGCCCTGACTTAGCATGTATGTGTTGATTCTGTCTTACTCTGGGAGAATGCAAGGCTGGCCCGGCAGCACCCTCTCTTCTGTTCATTGCTGCACGCCCAGCATTGAAGGCAGCCCCACCCGCTCCCGCTCCTCACTAACCTCCCGATCTTTATCTGTGGGACAAAGAGTTTGCGTTCATTAGATGCAGGGGAGAACCAGAAGAGGGCTCCCTATGGGAATGAACGCTTTCTGTCTGGAACACTAGATGGGGTTCAGGGAAAGCAGCCACCAGCAGAGCCTCCTTGCGCCTCACAGCTTTGGAATGCTCCCCGCCCCCCACCATGAAGGAGGAGGGGGACAGCCCCCAAAAGATGTGCCCACCCCAAACCCCCAGGACCTGGGACTGGACTGCCCGGGCAGGCTCTAGATCCAACGACAAGGGTCCTACTAAGAGGAGCAGAGGAGACAGAAGGAGAGGAGGCTATGTGTGGACGGAGGGGAGACTGAGGGACGTGGCCACACGGCCGTGAGTTCTGGGAGTCCCAGGAGCCAGGTCAGGAGATAAGGCCCTTCCCCTGAGGCCTCCAGAAGGAGCATGGCCCGATTTCGGACTTCCGGCCTCCAGAACTGTGATGTGGGATCTTCCTGTTGTTTGAAGCCCGGTGTGCCCTAGTTCGGTCCTGCTTCCCCAGTGAAACCATTCTGGGCACAGAACCGGCAATCCAACCCCAGATCCATCTCTGCCCTGCTGGGCCCAGAAACTGTTCCTATAGACAGAATGCACAGTAGAGTCATCACCGACGGGTCCAGGGAGAAAAGGCCAATCACATGTGGAGGGCATCAGTGCACATGCGAGAGTGGCGGCCAGAGGCAGTGCTGTCCAGGCTCCAAGGACATAGCCGGTTCCCGCCAACGAAGCCCACTGGAGCTTGCCAGGCATTCTGGAGAGGCAGTCCCACGAAACACATAATTATGGCTCGAATAGTTCAAGGCAGTCTAAGCTCATAATCAGTGTTTAAACCTCTAGGGAAATCGCCCTGCCAGGACGTGTTTGTCTGCTGTGTTCTTCCCACAATATGTGCAGTGGCCACAGGAGCACGGAGTGGGGAGGAGCGTGTGTGAGGGTCATGTTCCAGCACGCAGGACGGGGCTGGAGGTGGGCGGAAGGCAGGGGGCATAGGGCCCCCTGGCCCTTGGGGTGGGTGGTAAGTCTTCTACCCCCTCTGCCTTGAGAGCTGGGGCCCAGGACACAGTCTTGCTCCCCTCAGCATCCTGGGGCCCTGCCAGTGGGGAGCGGGGTCCCCACCCACTGAATCTCCTATGGGGGGCTTGAGTGCAGAGGTGTGTGTGTGTGCACGTGTGTGCATGTGTGTGCGTGTGAATGTGCTCTAGCGAGTCTGAATGTGCCTGTGTGAGAGCGAGAACATCTGTGTGTGCACGTGCATGTCCCTGAGAACGCGCATGCACGCGTGTGTGAGCGCACAGTCAGAAGGGACACAGTGCCCACCCCAGGCCACGATGTCGAGACCAAACGCTCCTCCAAAGTTACCCAGCAGGGACAGAGGGACAGGACTGAGGGTCGACTGTGACCAGCAGCCACCTCACACACCCTGCACACTCTCCCTGCCCCAAGCTGCCTTCCGGCGTCTCCTGTGAGGTCACACACTATGGCCCAGCCAGCCATGCCCCGCTGTGCCCCCACCATGACTGGCCGTGACCCCACTGGCAGCCAGGCCTGACTCCGCTTGCCCTTCAAACCCACCTCGAGAACCAGTCACCCTGCACCTCGTTTTTCTCGGAAGATGTCAGTTATTTGTCTGTTTATCTGTGCATTCCTTTAACGATGAATCCTGTCGTGTTTTATGTGAAAAGGTTTAAAAATGAGATCCCAGGTGCGTGCACGTTTAAGAGAAACCCTTGTGTGGGGAGATGCCGCAGTCCACCAGGCTGAAGCCCACCTGCTTCCCTGTCCTGGTTCCAGGGTTACTGCTCCCTCCCTGCCAGTTCTGGGGAGGAGTGAGGCTGCCCGACACCACTGGGAAGGGGTCTGGTCCCCCCTGGCTGGGGTGAGGGCCAGGACTCAGACATGGGCCCTTTGGGGCAGGGGCAGGCCGTCACAGCCATGGGGGGCGCACGCTATGGGATCAGGTTTCCTGGAAATATCTTCTGGTCGTCACTATGGATGATATCCATCCAGAAGGACACAGGAGTTCAAATGTCCTGCAACACTTGTGGGGGACAGCCAGGAAGCCTTGGTGAACCCCTCATCAGTAAAGGATGTGCTGCAGAGCCCCGAGGACTAAAGAAGTTTAAGGGACAAGTGGTTTCCCCAAACAGGGAGGACACACAGTAGACCCACTGCCCGGTGTCCCTGGCCCTCGCTGAGCCCTCCCAGCCCGACAACTGATAGACGGGGTGCCTATAGCCAGAGTGGTGTCTGGGTCCCTCAGAGTCACTTCCCTAGACACAGGCCCCCCCAAGCCAGTCTCCCTAGAGTCCAGAGGGAGGGAGAGCCCGGCAACATGCAGGTCCATCATGCCTGGAGTCACCCCAAGCCTGCTGGGACCCAAAGAGGGTCTGTGAAACAGGGTGCATGTCCTCCTCCCAGGCTGGGGAGTGCCTGATGCCTTGCTGCCTCCCACGTTGCCATGGTGACTCTCCATTTCTCCCACAGCTGCCCTGGTGGGTGCCATGTGTCCCCAGACACTGGCACACCACCCTGTCCAGCTTTGTCCACTTGTGAGGTGACAGCTCTGTCCCCGACAGCCCCTAGGAGACATCTCCCAAAGCTGGGGCTGCGGGGCATTGGGAGGAGCTGCAGAGTCTGGCAGGGTGGCCCCACAGCCACAAATATCCACATGGCACACACAGGCTGGGATGGGGGCATGGGCCTCACTACAGGGGACCAGCTCTGGCTGTGCCTGAGAGATGGGCTGAATGCTGCCACACCACGCTGAGGGGCAGGGGCCAGAAGAGGTCCCTGGCAGGGGCAGGAGTCTGAAGGACAGAGCCCAGGATGTGGGAGACTGGACGTGAGCCCCGGTGTCCCCTTCCAAACCTCAGGGTATCCTGCTGTGGCCGGCTGCCTTCCAACTCTTGGCAGCCCCTCATTTTCACTCGAACTAGGGCAGGTATGCTTCCCCCAGCCAAGGACCCTGAGTCACATCCTCCAGCCTAAGGGACGTGGTGTGGGAGCCAGGAGGATGGACTATATCACAGACATGAGACTCGAGGCTGAACTCTGGGGATAGGCCCAGGGTTCTGCAGTTGGCCCCCAAAACAGAGTTAGACAAATGAGAAGGACTGCCCCCCACTGAGGGGCTCTGAGCACCGGTTTCAAATCTGTGAAGCAAGGATGGCAAGGACATGCAGCTGTGGCACCCGACAGGCCACTGGGCAGAGCACCCCATGAGTTTCATCAAAGGCACACAGTGACATGGTGTAGCAGGGATGGGAGGAATGGCATGGCAGACAGGGAGGGAATGGTGACCCAAAGAGCAAGCAAGGACCAGAGGCAGGAGAGTGCAGAGATCACCTAGAAAGCTAACACTGATCAGGGTGCGAGGAGCCAGCCACGGGACTGGGGCAGGTGAGCTGGACCCCAGAGACCAGGAGCATAGGGACCCCTCACCTCTAGGCAGAGGACCATCACCCAGCTGTCTGGCATCAGCCTGTCTGAGGGGAAGTCAAGAGGACAGAGCAGGGACTCAGGACTATGTGAATAAGCTCTTCCACTCACCAAATAAGAAATGGGTAGTTGAACAAATCTATGTCTAGTGCAGAAACGGAAACCATAGTTAAAAACCTTCCCATGAAAACTCTAGGCCCAGATGGCTTCACTGGTGAATTCTAACTAATATTCAAGGCAAAAATAGTACCCATTCTTTACATATTCTTCTGGAAAATTGAAGAAGTGGGACTGCTCCCCAACTCACCCCAGGATCTCAGTTTTGCTCTGATACCCAATCCTGAAAAAGACATCAAGAGAAAAGAAAACTGCTGTCTGACATTCCTCACCACTAGATGCAAAATCCTTAACAAAATTTTAGTAAATTAAAGCCAAGAGTGAATAAAAAGGATAATACCTAGTGGCCAACTAAGGTTCCCAGGAATGTTAGGTTAACTTAACATCTGAATATCAATCAATGCCATTTATCACATTAGCAGGCTAAAAGATAACAATGATACGATCACAAAAGATGGAGAAAAAGCATTTCAGAAAAGCCATTTATTCTTAATAAAAACTCTCAGCAAACTGGGGATACAGAACTTTCTGAACCTGATTAAGAGCACTATGAAAATCCTACAGCTAACAGTGGATAGTAAATGCTTTCCTTCTGAGATCAAGAATAAGGCAAAAACATCTTGTGTCAACATTTCTAGTCAACATTGTAGTAGAGGTCCTTGCTAGCGCAAACATGCAAGAAAAAGAAGTAAACCACATCCAATGGAAAAGGAGACATAAAATAGGCTTTTTTTCACAGGTCACAGCATCATCCATAGGAAGTCTAATGAATCTTCGTAAGAACCTTTATAAGTAATGAAGAGAGTTCAGCAAAGTCGCAAGAGACGACACTGGTATACAGCCCTCAGATACATCTCCCTATATTAGCCGTCAACGACTGGAAATCAAAATTACAAAACAATATCATTTATGATAGCATCAAAAATATAAAATACTTGGAGATTAATCTGACCTGACAAAAGATGGGCAAGACTTCTACAATAAAAACTGTGAGACTTTGCTGAGAAAATTAAAAACCGGGGCGCCTGGGTGGCTCAGTGGGTTAAAGCCTCTGCCTTTAGCTCAGGTCCTGATCCCAGGGTCCTGGGATCAAGCCCTGCATCAGGCTCTCTGCTCAGCAGGGAGCCTGCTTCCTCCCTCTCTCTCTGCCTGCTTCGCTGCCTACTTGTGATCTCCGTCTGTCAAATAAATAAATAAAATCTTAAAAAAAAAAAAAAACCTAACCAAGGGGCGCCTGGGATGGCTAAGTGGATTAAAGTTTCTGCCTTTGGCTCAGGTCATGATCCCAGGGTCCTGGGATCGAGCCCCGTATCGGGCTCTCTGCTTAGCAGGAACCCTGCTTCCTCCTCTCTCTCTGCCTGCTTCTCTGCCTACTTGTGATCTCTGTCTGTCAAATAAATAAATAAAATCTTAAAAAAAAAAAAAAACCTAACCAAGGGGCGCCTGGGATGGCTAAGTGGATTAAAGTTTCTGCCTTTGGCTCAGGTCATGATCCCAGGGTCCTGGGATTGAGCCCCGTATCGGGCTCTCTGCTTAGCAGGAACCCTGCTTCCTCCTCTCTCTCTGCCTGCTTCTCTGCCTACTTGTGATCTCTGTCTGTCAAATAAATAAATAAAATATTTAAAAAAAACCTAACCAAAAGGAGGGGTGTACTATGTTCATGAGTTGGAAGACTTGATATTATTAAGGGGTTAATTCTTCCCAAGTTGATCTGTAGATTCAACAAAATTCCAAAGACCTAGTAGGCTTTGTTTTTGTTTTTGCTTTTGTTTTTCATATAAATTGACAACTTGGTTCTAAAATTCACATAAAATATAGAGGACACAGAAAAAGCAAAACAAACTTTGAAAAAGAAGAAAGTTGTAGATTTATACTACCTGATTTTAAGGCTCATTATAAAGCTACCATAATCAAGACAGTGTGGTATTGGTGTCCCTGCAGACAGATCAATGAGACAGACTAGTGAGTCCAGAAATAAAGCCACATGCATGTGGCTGACTGACCTGAGGAAGAGAAATTCAGTAGAGAAGGGATGGGCTTTTTCAACAAATGGTGCTGAAACAATTGGTTTCCCTTATGCAAAACAAAATAAAACTTTGATCCATACCTCACATCATATACAAAGTTACCCCCAAATGGATTACAGACCCAAATGTAAAACAAAAAGTATAAGGCTTCTAGAAGAGAAACCTTTGTGATTTGGGGTTACAAAAATAATTCTTAGCTATGACAGCAAAATTGCAATCCATGAAAGAAGGAAGTTGACAAACTGTGGACTTCATAAAAATTAAGGACTTCTATTCTTCAAAAGATACTCAGAATAAGAAGACAATCCACAGACTGGGAGAAAATATTTGCAAATTATATCTGATAAAGAACCCCCAAATGAATGAAGAACTCTCAAAACTCAATAAGGAAAGAACCCAAATGAACAAAACAGCAAAAAAACTTGACTAGAGTAGGTGTTTGACCAAAGAAGGCAGGCTGATGGCAAACGAGCACATGAAAAGATGCTCAGTGTCACTGGTCCTCAAGAGCATGCCGACTGGAACCACAGTGGACACTACTTCACATCATCGGAACAGCCCAGGTTAGAACACCTGGCACCTTGGCCTTTGCTGGACCTACAGCCTGGGGAACATCTCCCTTCTCCCATGCCTTCCATTCAGGTCTCAGGGATGTCCCCGCCCCAGGGAGGCCTCCCCTGATTGCTCCAACTGCAGGAGCTGCCCCAGACTCCACCTGTCACTCTCCATCTTATGCAGGCACTAGTGGAAGGACAGGTGGGGCCAGTGGAGGAAAGAGAGGGAGGGGCCCAGTCGTGAGCTGATGATGGTGAAGTCGGAGAGAGCAGTAGGGTGGGAGGACTTGAGAAGTCTGGGGTGCAGGGAGGCAGCCAGCCTGGAGGAAGGAGCTCTCTGGAATGAGGGGGGCCTTTAAAGGTCATGCTGGGTGGGGTCACCAGGGGGCAGAGGCCAGGACGGAGCTGTCCTGGGTGCCCACTCACCAGGTAGTCACGGCCACCCCTCAGCCAGGCCAGCTCCACCCCTGGCTGGGAGTTTGTAATAAGGACCCTAACACAGGGGAGGCCCGTCAACAAGAAGGGCAGTACCCTTCCCAGGACCCCTGCCCAAATGCTTACCATGTGTGGGCCTACCCTGTGGCCTTACAGAGTTGTAGTGGGCCTGTAGGGTTCTAGCAACCTGGGCCTTAGTCACTGTGCTTGCTGCAGCATGCATGGGGTTGCCTGTGAGGGGCTCAGGTGAGAGCCCGGCCCTGACCTGCCCTCTGACCTCATGCCTGCGCTCAGCCTCCGGCCCACCCAAGGTCGGCCGTGCACTTGCTAACAGTCATCACGCCTCATCTGCTTTTCAAGAGTCAAACTAATTCCAAGTCCTTCTCTATTTTTAACCCACTCAATCATTCTTGTTTTTCCTTCCAGGGACCGGACTTGGTGGGAGAGCTTGGCGCTCTTTGCAGAGCGGCGGAGACACTTGCCCCAGGGACGGAGGGCTGCAGCAGCAGGGCCCACACCCAGCATCCGGCCCAGCTTTGGGCGATGATGGGTGTGTCCTGATGGGGTGGACACAAGCCCAGGGCCCCACAGCTACCAGAGACAGGTTGGGGTAGTCCTGCCCCCCATCACCCCATCCTGGAGCTGCTCTTCTGCCAAGCCCCCAGGAAGAACCAGCCATGGGGCAGGCGGGCCCGGACAGGAAAACGCTCCTCTGCATCTCGGGTCATTGAGTGGTCAAATGGCCCAGCCAGCACAGTCCTTTCTGCTCCCATGCCTGACCCACACCCCCTTCCCTTCGAAGGTGCTGGCTCAGGACTCGATCCCCGGGGCAGCTCCAACCAGCTCCACCACCAGCACCAGGAGCTTAGGCTATGGATCGTACACTGGGAAGGGACTCACACCCTGCCAGGTCGTGGTGGCCAGAAGATACCGGGGCAGGGCTGATCCCAGCACAGAGGAGTCGGCCTGAATCCATCTGCTAGAGGGAAAGCTGTCCGGGGGAGGCATGCACACGGCATATCAGAAGAGCCACTTCTGGGGAAGTTTCCACGTGATGGAGGCCTTGCCTCTGGGGAAGGTTTCCACATGATAGAGGCCTCCCCACTCACCACATGCTTCTGGAGGAAGCTCGGTCTGTGCAGCTACATGCTGCCCTTCCCTGGGCTGGCCACAGAGGCAGGGCCAGGGTCCATGGGGCCTCAGACAGCAACGTCAAATGGTTCCCTCCTTCTGGGGAGGTGGGTCGCTGGGGCCCATGGGGGTCCAGGAAACACAGGATGCCGGCTGGGGGCTGGACCCTGGGCATCCCCAGGGCCCCCAACGCCCCTGAACCTGGGTCCCAACCCCGGCAACAAACAGAGGAGCTCGGGGAGGGGGGGAACCATGACAGAGCCACAGTACAGACAAAGGCAAGGCATCAACTGGAAAAGGAGCCAGGAGAGACTCAAGATCAGGCAGAGGTGGGGCTGGAGGCCGGAGCTGTCCACAGCCCATAAGCTTGGGACAGTCCCTCCAAGGGTTGCAAGTCACCCTGACAGTGGTCACGCCACCTGTGCAGAGTGGGAATGAGGCTGGAAACAGTGAAATCCGGTGATGCAATGGGGAGGGAAAGCCAAGACTGGAACAGCAAGACGGCAAGGAACAGTAACACCCCTGAGCCACAGCACCAAGGAAATAATGGGTGAGGAACAGGGAGTAATGAAGATGAGTAACAACCAGGAGCAACGTTCCGTGGCTTCTCAGCTCCTCCCCTGAGCTAGCGACCATTGTTGGCCCATTTTGCCAACAGAGGCTCAGGGAGGCTGAGGTCAAGCATCCAGCCACAGGCGCCCTCCCTCCCTTGGACACAGCCTCCCACTGCCTCTGCAGGTGCGGGGAAGCAGGGCCCCTGACACCACTACCCAGACAGGTGAGGGGCACAACAGGGGAGGCGTGCCAGCTGTTCCCCTCTGCAGGGACGGAACACTGGGTCAGAGCACACGTCGCCTGTTTAGGACAGAGGCTCAGAAGCCTGTGCAGAGGACAGCCCTCCCAGATTCTTAACATTCGACCCCAAACGATAGCCGAGGAGGCCCACCAGCTGCATGAGGGAGATACAGGGGGATCGCCAGCCAGATTCGCGAATGCAGCTGGAGAACAAATCCTGCAGAGCAGGCCTTCACGGTAGGATAGGGGAGCGACCCTGCCTGAGTGTCAGGATGGCCATCAGCCCTGACGGTCACGCTCTCGCCAGTGCTCAGAGATGGTCTCAGAAGGCAGGACCCCTGGACCTCCAAAAATGGGTCAGACTTAGCAGTGAAACGAAGCAAGCCAAGGGCAGGAGCCAGAGAGGAGACGATGCCCTGGCCTGGGGGCGAGGAGGGTTGGGAGGTGAACAACCAGCCAGAGAAAATAAGCAAAGCGAGAACCACAAGGCTTTGGAATTTTCATAAATATAACTACACAGAGCAAAATGAAAGGCTTCTATAAATCAAAGGACATCAACACATGGAATCGGTGGGCAAGGAGCATGTGGGGTAAATCTGTCCCCAGCAGACACACCACACAGAAGGAACTCTTTCAAGTCAGTAAACAAGTCATGAAAACCCCATTGGAAAACAGGAGTGGTCGCTTCACACACGGATAAGGAAGAAGCGAGGGGGGGTACCAACCGTCAGAGGAAAGCCAAGTACCACACCCAGGGATTCGTGTTTCACTCTCAAGTCTCGATGGGGGGGAGGGGCACCCGCTGCGACAAACTGGTACATCGGCACCTGTCTGGAGAGCGATCTAACCATATGTGGCGGCAAGGGGTAGGAAGACGCCACAGACTTTCTACGCCTTTGGCATGGTGACCCTACCAAGAATCTACTCTGAAGATTTAACCCCAGGGGCAGACACAGATCCCTAAGGCAGAGGGGCCACAGGGCCAGCTCAACACAGAAAGACACATGGATGTGGGAAAACATAGAATAAACTAGGTATGTCCTTATGTCCTTAGGATATAGTAGAATTCAATGGAAATAGTGTTTTTCAAGCACTTTCCAGAGAAATGATCATAACATCGTGAAAAAACTAAAACTGCTCATAGGATTCGGGGTAATTTTTATTTCCTTCTGTTTTTCTTCTTATGTTTTCAAAGTCTCTACAATGAACAGGGCCATGTTTATTATAAGAAAAAAGCGAGCCCGTGGAATTTTTTAAAGAAGCAACAGGATGGAGATGCTCTAGTCAAATGTCCTAGGAAAGAGCAAAAACAGATTTGAGGCAGACTGAGCTTCCATGCTGTAGACAAGTGGCTTATTCAGGCTTCAAGAGCATGGAAGGTTCTGGAACAGTGAGTTAAGTCTAGACAGGGAACAATAAGCTCTTGAAAAATGCTAACTTTCCCTTTAAAAAGACCTTAAGTTTTCCTGAAAAGGTAGTAGAGAAGCCAGTAAAAAGAGCTGAGGGATGCATGGTTCCAGAACATTCTGCCAAGGACTCTGCTGGGGGCCATGACCCAGCACCCTGGAAATGGCACTGATGGGATTGGCCCGTGTTGCAGGGGGTTGAACGTAGAGCCTGGGGGAACGCCCCAGAAGGTGCTTCTCTGGCCCAGACCCTCTGGCTAGACTGGCACAGACCCCAGTGCCCCGTCCTTCCACAGGGCCTCTGCTTCACCAGGGAATTCGCTCCCTATGTCCTCAGGGAGACGCAGCTCCATGTGCTTCCTGCCTGGGCCAGCTCTGTGTAGCTCGCAGAGGAATGAGGCTGCCCCTGAGTGACCTCCTGGCCAGACCGCGGGGCTGGGAGCTCGCAAGCCTAGCACCATGCCCGCTGCTCCCTCCTCCAGCCACTTGCCAGTCCCTGGGGCTGCGGCAGCCCCTGTGGGCCAGCAGACAGGCAGGGGGCTACAGGCCAGCTGCCTCTCCAGGACACTGGCCTCCCTGACTGCAGAACGGGAGGAATGAGCCCCTGCCCCTGCACTTGAGCCCTGTGGTCTCTGTCGTGAAGCCTCTAGACATCGTGAAGGCAGCAGCACCCCAGATGTCCAGGAATCTCATGCTGGAATCTGGGCAAACTTTCCACCTTCAAGAGACTGGTATTTTGTATCTGTCCATGTTAAGGGTCTCCCTGCTCTGTCATACCTGCACTAGCGTTAGATCATACTCCATGAGGTCAGCCTGTGACCCAAGGGAGTGATGTTCCTGATGTGTTTGCAGCTGGCAGACCATGGGCACCACGTGCTAACACCCGGCTGACCCGGTTCCCGCTGCCCTTGGCGCTGGGTGGGGGGCCACCACTGTCCGAGGTCCTGGCCCAGATGCATGGCTGTCCTGATCACCAGCCACCTGCCACGTTCCTCCCTCCTCAGGCCCTCTGCACCTTCTGGAAGCTCCCCAGGAAGGTAGGGCTGTCTCAAGGCCACAGTGGGGCTTCCCTTTCCTTTCCTCAGCTCAGCTTCAGTGTTTGAGCAAAGCTGAATAGGGCCCGGGAAGCTGTCTTCGTGATGCAAATGAGCAGTGTCCAGCATGGGAAATGCTGGGAGAGCAGGAGACAGAGTAGGTGTCCACCAGCTGGACCGGAGAAGGGAGGCAGGTCAAAAACTGAAAAAGCCACATACCTGTTGAAGAATTTCTGATGATTTCCTATCATCCTTGCAGAAAAATGATTCACTTACCAATAATCAACTCTGCGGGGGATCCCGAGGAAGAAAGCCATCCAGCAGCTTGTGACAATAGTTAATTCCTCTGGACATGGCCGAGGAAGCTGGGCTTGCATCTCAAAAACAGCTTTATCAGAAATGGAAGACGTTTGCACCATCTGGAGCAGCAGAGTCTGGCACAACCCCACGGCCAGCAGCAAGACCTGCCTAAGGGCACGCTGGCTCAGCCCCATGGGGGTCATGTGGCTGGATGGGACAGGGAGCCCACCTCCAAAAACTATGATGGCCCAGCCTCCAGGCTAGAAGGCCAGGAGAGCAGGGCATGCGAGAGTGTCTGCAGGGTGAGGCCGGGGGGTGGGGCGGGGAGAGAATGCACGTGTATACATCTTTGTTTATATTTTTAAAATTGGAAGGGAAACTGTAAAAAACTTAAAACCTGTTACCTTTAAGAAGAGCAAGGTGAAGAGATAAACTTCTCTGGATCTACCTTACTTTATAGATTTGATGGGAACGAAACAAATATCTGAGATAATTATACGATTAAATGTCAACGGCCATTTCTACATCTTGCGCTCAGTGGGGTCAAATGAGCACTCTGACACTGGTGGCGTGGTTGCAGAGAGAGGGATGGTCTTGAGGCAGCTAAAAGCAGCCCCGTGACTGTGCGTGCTGGAAGGACAAAGGGGCTGGCTGACCGGCTCTCGGTCAAAATGAGCGGCAAGGAGGTAGAGAATGGGGGCCCTGTGCACGTCCGGCTCCGAGAAATGGCTGTAGGACCAGTGTATAACCCACCGGGTCTCCCGCCCACACACCTGGAGGAAAGGAAACCTCTGAGCACACAGAGTGTGGACGCAGTTCTGCATGGCGACAGGAAAACGCACAAACGACACCCACGCACCGGTGGATGAACAGACAGATGGAAGGCAGTCTGTCTGTCCAACGGGACATTATCCAGCCACAGAGAGGAAAGAAGCACCGCGGACAGTTGCTCTGACACTGATGAGCCTTGGAAGCCTCACGCTCATGGAACAGGCAGGCGTGAGGTTTACAGAGCGTGGGGTTCTGCGTATGGGAAGCAACCAGAAGAGGCAAGTCCGTGGTGACAGAGAGGAAGTGAGTGGTCGCCGGGGGCACAGGAGGGGTGGGGAGCAATGGCAGACCCCACACGGAGCTGCACGGGGCACGTGGGCGCCTGTCACACGCTGCCAGAGGACTGCGGCCACAGGAGCCATGTGCGGCCTAAACCTCCTCCTCATCCTCCCACCTCCTGCCGGCAGACCCAGCAGGCAAGGCCCCGCTGAGGGGACAGGGCTGGGGGCTGTGACCATGTAACAGTCGGTGCCCCCTTTCCCAGTGCAGAGCCTGCAGTACGCACACGGCGGTCATGAGGGAATGCTCACTGAATCTGCTTCACCAGGAAAGGTCCAGGGTGTGGGGAGCAAGGGAAGGGAGAGCGGCCTTGAGGCAAAAGAGGTGGGTGGGTGCCAGGGCCCTGAAGACTGCCCCCCACCCCAGCCCACCCTTCCTGGTTCCCTGCCTCGGAAGGAGCACACAGGAGCTCCCCTGGGGAGAAGAGGGGAGGGGAGGGGAGAGGAGGACAGAGTCCTGGGGGCACTGCTGGAGAACATAAGGGGGCGGGCCCAGGATCCCAGCACAACCCTCAGGGTGCCACGCCCACTACTGGGCACCCGCTGGTCTAACTTGTAGCCCCAGGGGAGCTGGGTAGCCACGCAGGTAGGTGGGCACTCGCCGAGGCCCCCACAGTGAGTGACGTGGAAAGCAACCTCAGAGGTGGCCACCGCCCAGTCCCCGGACAGATGAGGATGACCTGGGGCCAGGATGGGCCCCAGCAGTCCAAGGGGGTGGCCAGAGGGCTTGGCACTGGCCCCACGTCACCTGAAAGGCACCTGTAACATCAGAAGCAGGGTGGCCGGGGGCTCACTGGGGACATTTCTCTGCTGGACTGGGCGAGCAGGCTGCTACTCGCTGCTTGACTCCCACATTGGCCTCTCCCCAACCTGAGAGCCCTGCGGGCAACACCTCGGGAACGAGCCCTGGATGCGAGGAGAGGAGCCTGGGAGCGGCTAGAGTCGGCTCTTACCTGGAGTCCGACAGGCGCTGAGGCTCCTCCTCGGCTGCCTCTCCCTGCTGACTTTCCACCCTGGCCTTTGATGGCTGCCCCGAGTCCGGCGGTCCAGCCTGAGGCTCCCTTTTTGGACTTGCACCATTGGCTGCTCCAGGTGACCTGTCCACTGTGTCCAGCTGAGGCCCCGAGGTGCGTGTCAGGCACTTGGAAGTAGGAGCGTCCTCTGAAGGCAACGCCTCCGGCACAGGCCGGGCCTCCTCCCATCTCTCAGCAGAGCCCTTGGCGCTGGCCTTGGCAGAGCCGACATAAGAGGCGCTAATGACGCTTCTGGGGCCACACTTATCATGTAGACTCTGGGCAGCGCCGTCCTCCCTGCCGCCGCCGCAGCCCCCGCAGCACACGCAGGAGTTAAGGAGGCAGCTGGTGGCCGCAGTGCTGAGTTTGTGGGAGCCACTGTGTGTCCCCTGGGCTACAGACCCCGACAGGGAGATGCTGTCTTCAGAGGCTTCTGGGGTGGTGACGGCAGAGCCCCCTGCAGGGGTTGACTTGGGATTGAAGATGACGGTGGCTGAGAGCTTCATGCCCCCAGTCCGGTGGGCGATCATCTCGGCCGTCTGCGCAGCGTCCCGACCCTCCTCCCAGCCATCCAGGTGCAGCTGCACATCCAGGCAGCTGCAGGAGTTGGGACCCAGCGCCCACATCTTGTCATGAGGGACGTCGTTGTTATTGCTCATGTCCCCCTCCTCTGCCTCGGAGGGACCGCTACCCCTGGCCTCTCCGTGCCCCCTGCCTGGCCCTCTCTCCTGGGGGTCAGCGCGGGCACTGCCTGACCACCCAGATGGGCCTCCTGGGGCCTCGGCAGCCCCCTCCACGTCATCCATGAAGAACACCCTTCCTTCTTCCTCGTCACTGCCTGGCTGCAGCCGAGCGCTACCTGGGGATGCCTCCCCACGGGGGCTACCCTCCACCCCTGGCCGGTGTGCGGGGGACTGGTAGGCGCTGGGCGGGGAGAGGAGGGACGACATCTCATCCCCTGCCCTGTGGACCATGCGGTCGAGCTGCTCTAGCTCCTGGCTGTCGTACTGCATGGAACAGGCCAGCTCTGCCTCTGGGGTCTTGGCCTTGGCTGAGATCAGCTCCTCGGTGGGGAGGGGTGAGGGAAAGGCAGGTGTCAGGGCAGGGGGCACCGGGGTGTCTGCCCGGATGGGGAACTCCACGTCCTGGGAAATGCAGAGGTTCCTTTCCAGTGTGTGAAGCTCGTCCTCTGTCAGGGTCTGCAGCAAGTCCCTACAAGGGTCAAGACAAAAACCACAGGTGAAGGTCCCAAAGGCCACGGCAGCACCCTGGCCAACAGCAGACAGACACAGCGCCCTTGATGTCTGCATCAGCAGAGAAGCAACAAGGGATCAGACACTGGCAGTGAAGTGCACAGGGCACATACTTCCCGTACTAGGAAACGCGGCATAGTTCTGCAGGGATCCTCCCCAGCTGCAGGTCAGACCACGGCTGGGGGGAAGGATCACTGCCTTTCCGCGAAGCTTCTTTCTCAAAAGTGAGGCTCTGAAAACTCTTGTGGAAAACAAAGCTGCCCTGATTCTTAGGGACCTGATCATCACATTAAGAAAACCTTTTGGGGGTGTCTAGGTGGCTCAGTGGGTTAAGCCTCTGCCTTAGGCTCAGGTCATGGTCTCAGGGTCCTGGGATTGAGCCCCACATTGGGCTCTCTGCACAGCAGGGAGCCTGCTCCCCGCCCCCCACCTGCCTCTGCCTACTTGTGATCTCTGTCATATAAATAAATAAAATCTTAAAAAAAAAAAAGAAAGAAAGAAAACCTTCTAGGAGTGAAAACAAAATGCTGGTTCACATTCTAGGCTCTCACTGTGCACTCTCTCTCTCTGACAAATAAATTTAAAAAGGAAAAAAAAAAAAAAGAATGTCCCAAATGGGGAATATGTGGGATATTCTTGCACTAAGAAACTGCTGTTTATCTGAAATTCAAATTCAATAGAAGATTCTACTGGTTTTGTCTTGTTGGATCTGGTAATGTAGGGTTGGTCAGGGTTGGTTAGGTTCGGTGTCCTGGATGGTCGGGTCTCATGGGTAGGAATCAGTTCCATACCTGTTGGGCTCTGGATGCTCCAGCCACCCTCTCTGAGTGCCTCCCTGAGAAACCTGTGGGCGCCTGGGAGAGGGTGCGCCCAGGGAACGTGCCTGCGCCCTGCTGCGGGGTGCGCTCAGAGGGGTTGCGTCCAGGGAACGCGCCTGCGCCCTGCTGCCGGGCTCCCGCTGCGCTCCCCAGACATCCAAAGGCGGCTCTGGGATCCGCTCGCTGGCACCGCCAAGCACTCCTGGGGTTTTCCACTTTAAACTGCTCAGCCTGCTGACTGATGAAGGGCACAGCGGCTTACAGGCTTGGCAGCCCTCCTCAGTGCCCTCTGTGAGGCCTTTTCAGATCTGCCCATTTTTAGTTGGGTTATTTCTGTTGTTCTTACAGACCGACAGGAGTTCTTTATGTTTTGCATTTGAGTTCTTTGTTGGACACGTTCTCCAACTCTGGGGCTTTCCACTTCATTCTTGTAATGGTACCTTCAGAACAACTGAAGTTTTAATTTCATGAAGTTCAATAAATCACATTTTCCTTTATTTTTAGTGCTTTTCTTTCCTGTTTAAGCAATCTGCTACTCCAAGGTCACAAAGATGTTCCTGTTGTTTTCCTCAGCAAACTTCATTGTTTTTACTTCCTACGTGCAATTTATCCGGAGCTGACTCTTGTGGGTGATTGTGGTAAGGATCTAGACCCGTTTTTCCTCATGTGGATATCTGCTGACTCAGCCCATTTATTGGAAAACAGCAACCACCCCCCCACTGCCCGGCTGTGTCTCCTTTGTCTTCAATCAGGGAGGCCCGGACGTGTTGGTCTGTTTCTAGGCTCCATTCTATTGACACTCCCGGCCCTGCACAGCTATCTACAGCAGAAATGCACATGTGTTCACAAGCGTGGTCACACCAGTGTCATTTGTGGAAAGAATCAAAGCCCAGCATGTAGAATGTGTAAATAATGCTCTTTCTCTCCAGGGATCTTCTTTCTGGCTAGTTTCAGTTCCTTGCATTTCCACATGAATTTGAGAATTAGTTTGTGAATTTTTACCAAAAGACACAAAAACCTCCTAACATTCTGATTGAGACCGCACTAAATTCATAGATGGATTGGAAGATAACAGACATCTTTGCAATGTTAAGTTCTCCACTCCTTGACTAGGAATCGCTCTCTCTTTATGTCTTTAACATTTCATGCCAGTCGTGACTTTCAACAGAGGCCTTAGACAACTGCAGATTGATGCTGAAGCAGCTGATATTTACTGACATTATTGCAGGTGATATTTAAATTTTTTATTGTGCTGAAAGAGCTATGATGTGAAATTTATCATCTTAGCCATTTTGAGGGACGACTCAGTGATATTCACATCCTAGCACCACCATCACCAACATCTACTCCTAGAACGCATTCATCTTATAAACCTGAACTCTGTCCCCACAGACACTAACGGCACGCTCCCCACCCCCGGCCCGACACCCACCACCCGCTACCTGTCTCCACGGTTCTGACTAGTTCAGGTCCCTTGTGGAGTTGGAATCTCACGTAGTTTGTCTTTCTGTGGCTGGTCTACTTTACCAAGCACATCCTTGGGGTTCATCCGTGTGGTCGCAGGAGTCAGGAGTTCCTTCCTTTTTAGGCTGAATAACATTCCATTGTGTGATGGGCCACATTTGGCTTCTCCACTCATCCACCAGTGGACACCTGGCTCGCTTCCATGCCTTAGCTGTTGTGAATAATGCTTCTTGGAACACGGCTAGACACATGTCTCTTTGAGACACTACTTCAAGCTCTCTGGGGAATATACCCAGGCATGGAATGGCTGGATCATCTGACAATTCTATTTTTCATTTCTTGAGGGACCTCCACAGTGTTTTTCCATGACAGTTGCACCATTTTGCACTCCTACCAATGAGGCACAGGATTCTAATTCTCCACATTCTTGCCAACACATGGCCTCTGTTGTGGTTGTTGATTGTTAGTTTCGGAAAGAGCCATCCTACTGGGTTGGAGGTACAATTTCATCATGGGTTTGATCTGACAAAGAGTGATGAACAATTTTTCCAGAGCTTGCTGGCCATTCACACACCTTCTTGGGAGAAATGTCTGTTCAAATCCTTTGCTCTTTTGAACCAGGTTGTCTGGCTTTTCTTGGTGAATTTTAGGGGTTCTCTATAGAGTCTAGATGTTGATCCCTTATCAGGTATAAGACGTGAGAATATTTTCTCCAACCTGTGGGCTGCCTCTCTACTCTGTTAAGAGTGTCTCACGTTGTACAAAATTTAAAAACTTTCAAGTCTAATTTGTCTATTTTTTCCCTTTTGTCGCCTGTGCCTTTGGTGTCCTGTCCAAGAAATAATTTCCAAAATGCAACGTGAGGGGCACCTTGGTGGCTCAGTGGGTTAAGCCTCTGCCTTCGGCTCAGGTCATGGTCTCTGGGTCCTGGGATCAAGCCCCACATCGGGCCCTCTGCTCAGCAGGGAGCCTGCTTACCCTGCCCCTGCCTGCCTCTGCCTACTTGTGATCTCTCTGTCAAATAAATAAATAAAAATCTTTTTAAAAAAATGCAACGTGATAGAGCACTTGTCCAACATGGTCTTGTAGGAGTTTTATTGTCTCAGTTCTCACATTTCTGTCCTGGGTCTACTCTCCGTCATTTCTGTGTACAGCTTCCACTTCATATGTATGTGTATGTATCTCTCTCTTATCAGATTAAGGAAATCACCACTGATGTTTTCATCATAAAATAGGTATTGAATTTTTCAAATTCTTATGCTGCAATTTCAAAATGATTCGGTTTTTCTTCTTTTAAAAGATTAATGTAGCAAAACGTTGATTTTATTTCCAAACGCTAACAATGCTATGTGTCATCTGAACTCCACAAGACATGGTGATGATCGTTCTGCACAAAGCACACTTCTTACCCACCCACACGGACTCCTTCAGTCTCTCCTGCATTTCCACATTTGTATCTGGGCGTTTGCCTTTGCCTGAGGAACTCCGATTAGCTTTTCTCCGTGGGCAGGCCACTGCTAAATGCCCTCAGGTCTGCTTTTCAATAACTCACCATTTTGCCTTCATGTTGGATGGATGTTTTCTTCCAGCCCTTGAAATAGCATCACTCCATTGCCTTTGGGCTCCCGTTGTTCATTTCTCAGGAGACAGCTATCAATCTTACATTCTTTTCCCAGAAATATGTCCTTTTTCTCTGGCTATGTTTAAGATTTGTTTCTCTGTTTTCAGCAGTTTTACTTTGATATACTAAGTCTGCTTCTATTTATCTTCCTTGTAGTTCTTGAGCCTCCTGGGTCTGTGGGCAGAGATCTCTTTTCAGTTTTGGAAAATTCCTTCTTCTTCTTCTTCTTTTTTTTTTTTTTTGAGATTTGATTTTTTAAAGTGATCTCCACACCCAGCATTGGGCTCAAACTCAAGAGTGGCAGGCCCGCCCACCCAGACTGAGCCAGCTGAGCGCCCCTCTTTTCTTCCTTCTGCCTTCTGATTCCAGTCACGTACGTCAGACCTCAGAGCGTGTTGCACCTGTCTCTGATGCTCTGGACCGTTTCCCCTGCCCAGACCCAGCGCCCAGTGTCCCCCATCCCCACGCACTGACCCTTCCCCCATAAGGTACCCCATGTGTGTGCCCAGTGCCCTGCTTTTTCCCATCCACCATCTCTCCTCATTCATCATCAGACAGCCAGGGAGGGCTCTGGGTCCAGGGTCACAGTTTGCCCAGAATGACCGGGCCCTGGCGTGAGGGAAGCAGCAGGAGCCATCTTTCGGATGAGCCACTGTCTGGACCAAGCACCTATCACAGGACCCAGGCTGTGCCTCACCCACCCCCAGGGCCAGTGACTCTCCAAGGACCACCCTGTTGGGCCTCTCCCCGCCATCTTTTTTTTTTTTTTAAAGATTTTATTTATTTATTCGACAGGCAGAGATCACAAGTAGGCAGAGAGGCAGGCAGAGAGAGCGGGGAGGCAGGCTCCCTGCTGAGCAGAGAGCCTGATGCAGGGCTGGATCCCAGGACCCTGGGATCATGACCTGAGCTGAAGGTAGAGGCTTTAACTCACTGAGCCACCCAAGCACCCTCTCCGCCCCCCATCTTGATTCACAGCATGTTGGCTCTTGCAGGGGCCAAGGGCAGCTGGGAGCAGGGGACTCTCCAGCTGTCTGCCTGAACTGGCACCAGGAAAGGGAAGCCAGCCCCAGGCTGCCCTGGGCTGGGCTGTCCTGCTGGACCCAGGAAGTCCACACAGAAGTCCACAGGGCCATCAGCTCCACCAAAAGCACAGAAGGGAGCTTATAGAGACTGGGACCACGGTAAGAAGAGGAGTTCAGAGGACTAGGGCCCACAGCCTCCTGCTGTGCCATCTGTCCAGGGCCACCCTGGGAGGGCTCCAGGCCAGTGGGAAATGAGGGTTTGTGAGGAGGCCCAAGATGGAAGGGGCTGGCTTGAGGCCTGTTGCTGAAAGCCAAGGGGAGCCCCTTAGAGCAAAGGACAGTCACCCACACCAGGCACCTCCAGGCCACCAGGGCAGCACACAGGGGGCCGAGGACATCAATGCCACCTGGGCCATTGCCTGGGACTGCCGGGGGAGCCAGGACAAGTCACAGCAGGGGAGGAGCCCTGGTGCTCAAGACTGCAGGGCACCTCAGCTATATACTGGTGGGAGCACCGAAAGCCCAAGCAAGCACCCATCCCTGCATGGACCCCAGCCACAGCCCTGCCACCGCCCTCCCAGGGCCCACCCCTCCCCGGCAGGCTGTGTGGCCCTGGGGGCACCCACGTCACCCCGTTTCCCAGCCTCTCCCTCTTGCACAGAGGGCCCGGGGCCAGAGCCTTCAGCATGGCGGCTGCAGTCATGTGACTGGCAGTTTGTGCCCAAGGTCATGCTGTTACTGGCCAAGCACAAAGAGCTGGGTTCTGAGGGGAGACAAGGGTGTATGTGGGTTTACACAGGGGCTCGAAACACCATGAACCAGTAACTACAGACGAAGACCAAGGCGCACCTCTGCCTCGAGCAGAGAGGACCGGGAAGAACCCACCTGTCCTCACAGAAAGGAGGGCTGGGGCCCAACAGGGACCGCAGCAACCCCCTCCTACCCTCCCCCCCCAGAGCACCCCCTCCCCACCTTATTTTTCGCAGCAGCGTGTGGAAGGGCCGGAATAGCTCGGACATGTCTTCTGCTTTGCGGTCCAAGTTCAGAGGTCCATCCGCATAGACCACGAGGCCACTGCATTCAAGACAAAACCCAGGATGGCGTGAGGCCCTGCAGCCCCCCAGGACGAGCCCAGACCACAGCCAGGGGCTCTGAGACCACACATACCTCACCTCTTGTGACTGAATCTTAAATACGTTTAAAAAAATGCACTGAAAATTGCCAGACTTGATCATCTTCTGAAGCTGATTAAGGGATGTTCACATGAAAGAACATAAAATAATCATAAAAATTTATCTGTTCACATCACTGCTGCAACCAAAGAAATCAGCATCAAGATTTGTTACTAAAACTACCTCCTTGGAAATGGAAACTTCGGGTTTGTGTTTAAATGTAACACACATGCAGAAGCTTTTTGCGGTAGGGGTGCCCCTACCGCAGACGTGACGGGGAAGTCGGATGTGAGAGCTGGGGCCCCTGCTACCCACCCACCCATGGCTCTGCACCAAGGCACATGGACACTTGAGCCTTGGGGGCTGGGCCCTGGCGAGGTCCCACAAGGGCCGGAGGAGCATCTCAGGGACCCTTGTCGCAAATAGGGTGGGACTTCTCCCAGATGTGCCTCCAAGCTGCCCTCCCAGCTTCCCACAGGACTCCCGGAATCGGCCCTCACTCACCCTGCTCCACACTGAGTCCTTCCAACTCCCTGACCACAGCCTCTCCTGCCTCCCAGACCACAGCAGCTGTGACAATCCAGTACCCCCCACTGCCAGCCCTGCCCACCTAGAACCCTGGAAGGTCCCCCACAGTGAGCTGTGTGCTTCGTGGCTCCCCTGACCTTTGCCCAGCCTGTCCCCAAGCCCCCTTTCCCTTGTAGAGGTCTGGCTCCTGTTCCCTCACTCTTCAAGCCTGGAGACAGCCTTGTCACCCCCAGGAAGGACAGACCCTCTCTCCCCAGTCCCACAGCTGGTGCCCCATGTGGCTCTGCTCAGATGCCCTTCCAGGGGGTCCCCATTCCACAGGCAGCACCTCATTTATTCCCTGTGGCAATCTCGCCATGCACTGCCCAGCCCCAAGCATGCCCACCATCCTGTCCAGACCTGCTTCTCCAAGAGCAGGACCGTCCCTGGAGGACCCTTCTGGGGGCACCTCCTCCTGGGGCCCCAAGACCAGACAGCTCACATCAAGGGGCCACCCAGGGAATGAACCCCCACCCCCAGTGCCTGCTCCTTACGTCCTTGTCAGAGCACAGGGGAGGGACTCGCAGATTTGTTTGCATGAATGGAGAACTGCCCCCGTGTCTCTCTCTGCAAATGAACAGAATCTCATCGCTGCACTGGGGTCAGGTCATCACCACCCAACATGGAGTCCTCGTTGGCTCAGGAATGCATCCAGTACAGGGACAGAAACTGGTAAAACTGAATGGACTGTTTTCCCTTAAAAAGGTTAGATTCCACATGCACAAAGGAAGATTCAAAAGTCACAGGAAAATCATGGGCTGTGCTACCTCCTTGGGCAGCTGGAGGGTTGGGGCTGCCAGGAGCAGCTGTGTCCTGGACATAGGTCTGGATGGAGGACAGAGGACAACCTGGCCAGCCTTCCATTCCTTCCAGTCTGTTTTATGGGTCTGACACGAGCTGACAGATCCGGTTAAATTAACAGTGTTCAGGGGACAACTTCCCAAGATAGAACCTTAACTTCATTGTTGAGTCAGTGTTCTCGGCACAAAGGCCGTGAAAAGGGGCCCTGCCTGGGCTTCCTGGCAATCTTGTCCTTCGGAAAGCAACAAAGGGGGCAGGGAGGGAGCCTGACTCTGCTCCTGGGTCCCAGGGAGGACACTGACTGACCCATCAGTGCCCTGAGAACCAGGCCCGGGGTTGACTGGCTGGTCTGGAGACTCAGAAACAAAACCAGTACTTAGGAGGGCTCCCAGCACAGGACCACCCCAGGCCACAGAGGCCGGTGCTCCTGCCACTGCTGAGAAGGGCAAGGCAGCCCCCAGGGCTGAGCCTGGCAGAGGTGGAGGGAGAAGGGGCTGCTGGGCACACTTGGAGTCAGGGGTGGGTGGCTGGCTCGAGTGGGTACCAGGCAGATGCCCAGCCTGAGAGGAAATCGGAGTCCCAACTCCCATTCTTCAAGTCACCTTTTCACTGTCTCATAATGTCCTTTAATGCACAAAATTTTTAATTTTGATGAAGTTCAATTTACCTATCTCTTCATTTTTCACTCGTGCTTTTTGTATCGAACCCAAGAATCTACTGCCAAGCCAGGGAATGTGAAGATTTACCTCCTGTACTAGTCAGAGTTCTCCAGAGAAATAGAACAAATATGGGGTGTGTGTGTGTGTGTAGGGAAGGGGGAGAGCTTGGTTGGTTGGTTGGTTGGTTGGGTTTATTTATTTATTTATTTATTTATTTATTTTGGAGAGAGAGATATTTTGAGGAACTGGTTCCCATGACTGTGGATGGCGGCCACGTCCAAACTCTTCAGAGTTGGAGGGCAGGTTAGAGACCTAGAGACTCGAAAGAGTTGATGCTGCAGCTTAAGTCTGAAGACAGTCTGGAGGTAGAATTCCATCTCACTTGGGGAACTCTGTTTTCCCTTAAGGTTTTCAACTGATTGGGTGAGGCCCACCCACATTATGAAGGGTAAGCTACCTTACTCAAGATCAAAATTTAAACATTAATCTCATTTTTAAAATAGTTTAGAGCAATATCCAAACTAGTGTTTGACCAAATATCTGGGTACTATGGCCTAGACAAGTGGACACATAAAATTAATCATTACAAGGGCCCAACTCTGCTCTTCTGTATACAGCCATCCAGTTGTTCCAGCATCATTTGTTGAAGAGACTAACTTCCTCATTGAATGGCCGTGGCCCCCTTGTCAAAAACCAGTTGGCTATTGATATTTGGCTTATTTCTGTTGTCTTGATTTTTTTCCGTTCGTCTATCCTTATGACAGTACCACACTTTGGATTATCATAACTTTGTAGTAAATTCTGAAATCGAGACATACGAGTCCTCCAACTTTGTTTTTCTTTTTCGACATTGTTTGGGCTATTCAAAGCTTCCATATGAATTTGAGGATCTTTTCCATTTCTGCAAAAAAAGAAAGGCCAAGGTAGTTTTTATAGGAAATGTATTGAATCTATATATAACTTTGGGGAGTAGCACCATCTTAACTATAGCAAGCCTTCCAATCCATGAATATGGGCAATCTTTTCATTTAATTAAGACTTTAGCTATTTTTAGGAATGTTCTATAATTTTCAGTGTACATGTTTTCCACCTCCTTGGTTAAATTTACTCCTCGGTACTTTTTTCTTTTGGATGTTATTGGAAATTTCTTCTTTAAAGTAATATTTAATTACATATGATGGACTATTCTTCAGTCTTAAAGAATGAAGTTCCTACATGCCATGTGGATGAACCATGAAAACATGATGCTCAGTGAAATAACCCAGATAAAAAAGGACAAATATTGTATAATGACTCAATTTATATGAGGTCCCTAGAGGAGTCAAACTCACAGAGAAAAAGTAGACTGGAGGGTACCGGGGGCCAGGGGAGGGAGCGGAGAATTAGCATTTAGTGGAAACAGTGTTTCTGTTCGGGACAATGGGAAAGTTCTGGACATGGTGGTCGGGGTGGTTCAACAGTGTGAATGTGCTAACCGCCACTGATGTACACTCAAAAGGGGTGAAAGTGGTAAATTTTGTGTTATGTCTATTTTACCACACTAAAAAAATTAACATTTATTGCTTTGATTCTGTCTACAGAAGTTATAATTATCATGTCAAGAGGTCATGTTAAGTAGAGACACAGTGTTTGGTATAATTTTTCGTAGTCAGCACACTAGGGATGTTTTCCATGGCTTTTTGGGATTTTTCACCAATGTTACCTAAACACCTGGAGTATTGTTTTTGGGGGGGGGGTTTTAGATATTTTATTTATTCATTTGAGAGAGAGAGAACACAAGCAGGGGGAGAGGCAGAGGGAGAGGGAGAAGCAGACTCTCCACTGAGCAGGGAGCCCGATGCAGTACTTGATCCCAGGACCCGGGACCATGACCTGAGCCGAAGGCAGATGCTTAACCGTCTGAGCCACCCAGGCATCCTGGAGTATTGTTTTTAAACAATGCCTTAATTCTGGATATCTAGCCCCTCAGATTTTCATGATTAAAAATAAACTTCAGTAAAAATCTTTGTAAATACAGATGGTACCCTGTCAAGTCAATGCAACCAAATTCGGCAAAAGTTGTGCTGCCACCCGCCAAGTGCTCAGGCCTCTGAGGGAAAACAGGCCAGGAGCACCCCTCAGGGTAGTACTTCCAGGCACGTGGGGAGATGCGAAAATAACACAAATCCTATTTATATGAAACATCACAAACAGGCAAACCTACAGACACAGAAACAGATCTGGGGTTTCCCGGTGCTGGGCAGGCAGGGTTGTAGGGGGTGGAGGTGACAGCTAAGGAGGGAGGGGTATCCTTTTGGGCGGAGGAAAATGTTCTGAAATTAATGGTGATGGCTGCACAAGCCTGTAAACTTACTGAAAACCACTACATTGTACACTTTAAGTGGGTGAGAGGTGTGTGCATTATATCTAATAAAAATAAGCAGTCTCAAGCACACACGCAACCTTGCTAGAGGTGAGCACCTGTGGGAGAAGGGCTGCAGGCCAGGCAGGTTGTGTGGAGACTGGAAGACTGGGAAGGGGCTGGGCAGGGGGCTATCTCTGGTGGTGAAGGAGGTGGGCAAGGAAACAACGGGAGGCCAGAGACCCCCATGGGGAAGCAACTTCTGGAAAATTCTGGTAGTAGGACCGCAGGATGGATGTGGGTGGCAGGGGTTGGGAAAATGAGAGAGAGGAAGTAGAATGATCCGCGGGGACGTGATGCTAAGTTGGGGGCCTGGCCCAGGGGCACAGTTGAAGTGCGGGGGGTGGGGCCCAAGGTTCCAGGGCTGGCACCCGAGCAGGCGTGGACAAGACCAAACCTCTGTCTAACCCTGTGGACACCCACCACCTGGCCCGACCGGCCTCCTCCTGAGCCTCCTCTGAGTCTCCAGGCGCCCCCCCCAACGACCCTCCCCCTATCCCTGACAATCTCCCAGAGCTCCGCTTACCGCCTCTGCCTCAGGGGGGCCTCCCCAGGGCCACAAAGCCCAGTGGTCATCAGGCACAAGCAGGGCTGGGGTGGGCCCCATCCGGCCGCTCCGCACCTGTCTCCTCACCTGTGACGGGCCCACAGACACCATGCCACCTCGAGGGGGAGTTTTTCCTGGGAGAGCTCAGAGCAGGGCAGGTGGGAAGGGGCTGGAGCTCCTAGAGGCAGGAGGGGGGGCTGGTGCAGCAGGGAGGCCTCATCCCCCAGATCCCCCTCTGCTCTCACTGCTCCCTGAGAGTCACCTGGAGTCTCAGGAACCCACAGCACAGATGTGACCCTCGAAGGCTGCTGTTTCCATAGTGTTGGCTTCCCTGCCGCATGTGACCCATGACCCACCCCTCCTCCCTCCAGCCAGAAGTGCTGCCTCCACCCCTTTGCAACCGCCAATTGCCCAGCTCCCACCCCAGCTTCCGGGGTTCTGCTCCAGGACCGGGGACCTGCCCCTTATGCTCACAGCTCTTGTCTTCTCTAAAGGGGCTCTGCTCCAGGGTCCTATCCTACTCCAGCATCCAGAAAAACCCACAGCAACTGCTTAGCTCTCCTACCTGTACACTTGCCCCACAGGCGTCCTGGCATCCCTGGGGATAAGCACAGGGCCAGGTACACAGCAGGGGCTCAACACAGGCTCTCTGGGCAGATACAGGACCCAGCAAGTCCTGGGCCCACCCTGTGCGGCTGTGGTGCTGCCGCCGACAATAAGGCAAGACAAGGGGGCTTTGGGCACCGGGGGAGTGACCCTGAAGGGGGAGGCTCTGGGGACAGCTGCTTACTGCTCTACTCCTCCTTCTGTAGGATGGAGAACTTCAGTTACAGTTTCGTATACCTTAAAGCCCCAGACGCAGAGCCTGGCTCTGAGGGAGGGCCCGTGAGGGTCTGAGGTGAGCTGGGGCTGTCATGGGGCCTCCCTCCAGGCGCAGCCAAGCCAAGAACCTCTGCTCCCTCAACTCTGGGCTTGGGTCCTTGCCTCTGCTCCTACTTCCCGGCGGGCTTCCCTACACCTGCTCTCCCTTCATTCCAACTCCAAAACTAGCCTACCTTCACTGTGACTCAGAGCCTTTTCTCCTGTTCTGGGGGATTCCAAGAGGCCCCCACACATTGCTGCCAGGAGGGAGGCACAGGGACAAAGGCCCAGCCCGTGGGGCCCTCACTCTCCCTCCCAGAACCAGGAGACAGAGAAGGAGCAGAAGTCAGATGTCCACAGGGCAGCTGCGATCAGCGCAGTGACGCTGGTCAGGGAGAAGTGACCTCGGGGGGCTGCTCGGTGAGAAGGCCCGAGAGAACGGTCCCATGACCACCAGGTCTGGGCCAGTGCTGATGGCTTGGCCGGTGAAGTCTGACTGCCCTTGCTCAGCAGGCTCGAGTGTGAGAACCTGGAGCCAAGGTGCTCAGGCTATCTGATGCCTTGCCTTTATTGTAAATGGGTTATATTTTTAAAGTGCCTGGGAGAGTCTGAGCACTTCCATGAAGCTGAGGATAGGTTCCATCTAAGACAGCACAAGGCCCTCGTGTCCCCGCGATCCCAGGTGCTGCGTGGCCCCGTGGTGCTGGGGAGCCTCCAAGGGGCTCCGCAGCTCAACAGGGCGGGCAGGCCGGCCAGTGTGCGCCCACACCAGCACCCCTGTGCACAGTCAGGTGGCCAGCCTAGGAACCACCCCCAGCATGGTGGGAACCCCCCCACCCCACCCCACCCCCCACCTAGCATGACGAAATCCCAGCCACGGGCTCAGAGCTAGGGGTACTGGATCCTGAGCTTCAAGGCACTGGCCAAGGCATTTTAGAAAAGAACCACAGGGGGTGCCTGGCTGGTTCAGCAGGTTAAACCTCTGCCTTCAGCTCAGGTCATGATCTCAGGGTCCTGGGATCAAGCCCCACGTCTGGCTCTCCACTCAGCAGGGGAGCCTGCTTCCTGCTCTCTTTCTGCCTGCCTCTCTGCCTTCTTGTGATCTCTCTCTGTCAAATAAATAAATAATATCTTAAAAAAAAAGAACCACCACCAAGCCAGGGTCTCCATGCTACCAGAAAAGGGGCTGTGAACTGCATGACACAGAGGGAGGGGACAAAGGCCACTCTCATGGGAGGGGCTCACCAAACCGGGGCCCAGGCCCACAGAAGTAAGGCCCCAGCTTGAAGCACCTTTGTCTTGGACATGAGTTTGGCCACAGAGAGCCGCTGCCAAGAAAGCAAACAATGTAACAAAATCACGTGGCCCACCAAGGGGCCACTTCGGGCCAGACCACCGGAGCTGGCCCCAGGGAACATCTGTCGTCTGCACCGCTCAGCTTCAGGTGAAGGCAGAGTCTCTGACTCTAGTGATTAAAGCAACTGTAAAGTGTGTGTGCTCTAGGGCGCTGGGATGCACTCCTGCTTTCCCTGACAGGTGAACTCGGGGAGAAGACTGTCTCAGGGAAGAAGATACAGAAGAAAGGAGTGGAGGCTGCGGATCCTGGTAGCGAGACCGCCACGGAAGGCAGCTCCAAGGACACAGTCAGGTCAAGGAGAGATGCTCAGGCTTCCCTGAGTCCCCACCCCTCTTCCCAGCTCTCCCTCCCCCGAGCCTCTGTACCTGGCATCTCTTGGCCATTTGACCTCCAGGGTCCCTGCTGGCTCCACACGCCTTCTACACACATCGAGACTTGCTTGAGGGAAGCCCCTCTGGCCCAGAAGCTGACCTCATCCTGCTGTACCGCCCTGCCCCCCACCACTCCCACCACTGCATCCCCATTTCCCAAGGAGGGGGGCCGGTGCCTGGACCAGTCCTGGCCTCTGCTTCCACCCCATACTCTCCCAGACTGCTTTGCTGACTATGGCATCTGCAATCAGCGTCTGTCCCTAGGACTCTGGTCCCCTCTCTGCCCAGCTCCACACCAGCACACCAGCTGCCCACGGGGCCCCTCCCGTGTGGCCAGACCTACAGGCCTCTCCACTGGGCTCCCCCATGACCACCTGCCCCACGCCCTCTCACCTGGCAAGAGGCAAGGGTGGTCCCTGCCTGGGAGTCAGGGTGTGGGGGAGCAGCCCCAGGCTGAGCCCAGAACACCCAGGCTCTGACCTTGACTCCGACCTTGGCCTCAAGAAGCTCTAAGTGCTCCGCCACTGACCACACACATCTTGCCTTGGGGAACATAAGGCCTGACCCCATGTGCTGGCTGACACCTCTAAGCCCACAAGACCCCAGAGGCCTGAGCCTTAGTTTCCTTGCTCTCGCTGCTCACGCTCCGTACCCAGTAGGGAAGGCTCTGCCTCAGCACGAATTCTCCCCTCCCCACTGCCAGAGCAGCTGCACCCCACCTGCTCTTCACCTGCTCAGTCTCATTTCATGCCCCCCCCACCTCCTTCCAGCCTGTGAATGACTCATGTAAGCCCATCACGTTCCCCGACGGGAGCCAGGGGCCTCCTCTCACAGCCCAGGCCGGGCACTCTGCTCCTACATGCCCCCCATGTGGCTCTATGTGGTGTAGGGGTGCTCCTGCCCTGGGCTGTGAGTTAGGTGACTGTCCATCTCACCTGTGCCGTTGGGTGTTGGGTGTCCAGCCATCTCGTACTATTTAGGGTTGGGGGGGGTCCCTCCCTCACCCTCAGAACACCTGGTGAGGGCCGACAGCAGGCCTGCTTGGTGCCTCGAGGGCGGCTAGCAGCCACCTGTTGGGGGTGTAAGGGCCAGCCATCAACACCCAGAAGGGGCCCAGCACTGTCTCACTCCACAGTCCTGCTAGGCTTCCGCCCAATGGCTGTCCCGGGCGGGAGAACACTCACCACACGATGGCCAACCTGGGGATGGTGAACATGAGGGCTGGTTCATAGTCATCAATCATGTCTTGGGTCAGGTACCCGAAGTCCAGGGCCCTGGCCAAGGGACAGAGAGCAAGAAGGGTGGGGCCTGCCCTCCCAACACCCACCATGGCCCACTCCACCCACACCTGTGTCTGTGCTCAGCTGATGGCCAGGAAGGTGACAGGGGCCACGCTCTTCTCCAGAAGGCTCGAGCAAAGGTGGCTGGTGTTTCCCCCTCCCTGCCTTTCCACCTGCCCAATCCCACTTCTGGGACGGAAGGTGCAGGGAGGGGCAAGGTGTGCTTGTTGAGGGGCCCACGGGGCAGCGATGGTGTCCAGCAAACAAAACACAGAAGCGCATCCCGCCACAGGCTTGCTTAGCCAGAAAATTGAAGCAGCTCAAGTGACAAGAATAAACGTGGAACAAAAACACCGCCCCACACAATTTAACACTTTCCTGAGGAACGAACAGCGCTCTGCTGGATTTAGTCTCACGCCCCAGGCAAATGCAAGTGGCTCTCTCTACATTCTGTGAGCTGGCACTGCTCGAGTCACGTCACAATGTTTCCAAGGACAAGGTCTTTCCTGCCATCTTATTTTTTAGCAATTTTAAATGTATTTCAATACATAAACAGCGAATAACATGACTTTAATTATGAAGTGATTTGAAGCAATTTCAAGACTTCTCTAATACCACAGCACTAGTCAGACAAGAAAAACATTCTAGGCTATATCTTAGTCCCAAAGTCCACTCAAAAATCTGACTTCAATTACTGTCCAAGGCATGGCAAGAATACCGATGCTTCACTCTGCAAAACCTTGTCCAGAAGACCTCCAACCCAGCAGGGGCTCCATCCTGGCCTGTGGAGGTAAGGAAATGAGAAGGTGGGGAGAGGAGGATGAGGGTGAGGGGGTGAGGAGGTAGAGAGATGAGGATGGTGGGGAGGTAAGGAAGGTGAGGAGGTATAGGTATGGAGGTGTGGCATGAAGGTGAGAAAGGTGTGGAAGTGAGGAAGGCATGAAGGTGAGGAGGTGTGGAGGTATAGAAGTCAGAAAGGTGTGGAGGTGAGAGGGTGAAGAGGTGTGGAGGTATAGAGATCAGGGAGGCATGGAGGTGTGAAGGTGAGGAGGTGAGCAAGTTGTAGAGGTGAGCAAGTTGTAGAGGTGAGGTGGTGAGGAAGGTGTGGAGGTGAGGAAGTTGTGGAGGTGAGGAAGTGAGGAGGTGTGGAGGTGAGGAGTTGAGGAGGTGTGGAGGTAAGGCGGTGAGGAGGTGTGGAGGTGAGGCGGTAAAGAGGTGGGGAGTTGAGGAGGTATGGAGGTTAGGAAGGGATGGAAGTGTGGAGGGTACAGAGGTGTAGAGGTGAGGAAGGCAAGGAGGTGAGGCGTCCAGCTCTCTGTGCTGCCTTGTGGGGCTGCTCCAGGGCTCTACCAGGGAAGTCCCTGGTGGGAGAGCCCTCTGGCCCCAGAGGAAGGGATGGTGCAGCTGAGGAAGGAGGCTGTAAGTGTGCTTTCCAGGGGAAGGCGGACTTGGAAGGGGAAGGGGACTGGAGGTGTCCCTGTCCCTGCAGTTGCCCCAGGGAGGAGCAGGGCCCTGTGGCGGTCAGGGGTGGCCTCACCTCTCCACGGTCTCACAGAACAGCACGATGACCTCCTGCTGCACGTAGTACTCCCTGGGGGACTTCACAGGCACCATGGCTGAGACGTAGCTGCAGACACAGCCAGGGAGGTGAGCGTTGCCCCACCATCCAAGCGTCCCCCCAAAAAGAACACCTCAGATGAAAGCCAAACATGCCTCAGACGTGAGCAGCTTCCGGTGTGAGGCCTGACCATTTGTGTCTGACATCAAGCCTCCTCCAGGGTGGGGCCTAGTCCAGCACCTCCTGTACACCCCGCGCTGCCCCGCCTGGTCCCCCTCAACCCTGGCCTTGTCCCATCTGAAACCATGGCCCTCCCCCTCCTGGGCTCTGCGCGCCCTGGGCCTGGCACTGCCTGCTTTGTGATTTCCCTGCCTGGACGCCGGCCTTTGTGAGTGTGCAAGTAGATGGATGCACGTGCAGGTGGGTGAACCGCGGGGTGGGGGTGGTCACACTGGGTGGGGCACAGGGACCTCCGGGCAAGAGACACCTTGTCCCACCCCTCCCCAGGTAAGGACACCTCTCTTTGCTCCTAACTTCCCAGGCCCGATTTTCTCCTGTTATAAAAGTTTCTTTGGGACCTGGGGAAGCCAGAAAAGGATACAGAAGGAAAACCACAGTCTGTGCTCCCGCCTCCTGGAGGGCACTGTCTTTCACTTGTCGGCTTACACGACGGACAATTTGTGCTAACTGGGACCTCTATGGACAGGGATTTTGAGTCCCACTTTTTCACACCTAACCGCAAGCATCTCCACATCTGTGGGAGCTGGTGGCGTGCCTGCCCCCCAGTCCTGGGTGTGAGGAGGCCCCCAGACCCTGCTTGTGTCCTCCAGGGAAGGAGCAGATGAGTGCAGCCTGGCGGGGGTGGGGGGTGGAGGGAGGCACTGGCTGGAGAAGGGGGAGGGCTCTGCCTTGGCTCCCCAGGCTGGGGACAGCAGCAGGCGGGAGGACATGGGTGGGGCACCGGGTGAGTGGTGATGGAGGGTGTCGTGAATCCAAACCTGGGGAGGTGCCCTTGGCCTCACCCCAGGGAGCTCAAATCCCCACATCCAGGAGCCACGGCCACCCCTCCCTTGCTCCTCTGTGTCTGGGGTCTGAGCACATGGAAGTGAGGGGAGGTGATGCTCGGGGTGTTTGTGCGGGGGCAGATGAACAGATGGGGTGAAGGGGCAGCTTGCGACCACCAAGCCCCGCACGGTGAGCCCAGGCACAGACAGGAGGCGAGGCAGGAGGCAGAAGTGAGAGCCAGAGGCAGGAAGTCAGAGGCAGGAAGCAGGTGGGAAGCGAAGCGGGAGGTGAGGCAGGAGGCGAGGTGGGAGGGGAGCAGCAGAGCATCGGGCGTCGGCTCAGGTGGAGGCTGGCATGTCCACTCCCGGTGACTGCTACGGGCAGGCGCCTCCCGACTCTTTCGTGCTGGGGTGCATCAGGGAGAGGCAGAGGGGGTGGGCTGGACCCCTGGAAAGGTCACCCAGCCTGACCCCCACACACCTGCCTCGTGGGTCCAGGGCTCACTACATGGACCGCCGGCCCTGAACCCGCCCCGGCTCCCCCCTCCGCGAATCCATCCCATGGGAAACATCGTGACTGGTGCGGTGGGGCTGATGTCCCCCCCAGACACAGGAGGCAAAAGCCTCAGAGTCACCTCAGCTCGAACTCGGCAAACAGGACATCGAAGTGTCTCAGCGCCTCCCGCATCTTCTCCGTGTAGGTGTGGAGGTCGCGCAGCGCCTGGTCTCGGAGGGCGCCCCGCACGTCCTCCAGGCTGCGGGTCAGCTCCTTGGCCAGCGGGCGCATGGCCATGCTCTCCAGCTCACGGTTCATGATGATGGAGCCAGCGGCCAGGCACTGCGGGTGACAACGCGGGTCCGGAGAGGCCCGGGGGGACAGGCATCAGCATCGGTTCCAGGGGGGCCCCTGGAGTCCCACTGGCTGGGGTCCCTCCTCCGATCTGCAGAGAGCGGGCGCTCTAATGGCCAGCCCTGAGGACGGCGGGACAGGGAGGCAGGGCAGCAGGCACAGGCTGGGGTGTGCCGTCATCCCCGAGACTCCTCCCTGAGGCTCCTCTCCTGGGAATACCCTCACCTCATACCCTGGGACAAGCGTCTCGAGATGCTGCACCTGCTCCCTCCTGGTCTCTACCAAACCCAGACCCCAACAAGTCCATGCTGACAAGTACACCCCCTGTGAGGGGCCGCACATGGACCCAGAGGGAGGGGAAGGCCAACCCGGACTCTGGGGTGTGGGGTTTCATGCTCGGGGCCCACTCCTGTGACGCCTATCCCCTCCCACCCAGCCCACAGCTGGGTGCCCAGGGGCGCCCCAATACCACGTTCGGGGCAGCACTTCAGGCACGAGGCCCTCGGGGCTAACCACTGACCTTCCTAGCAAGTAAAGACACCTCACTTCTACAAATGCTCACTGGCCTTCCACTGAGTTGAGACTCATCAGTGCGGGACTCCCAGCTGCTGGGCAATATGGAGGGTCCCTCTGTGCCCACAGACCCACCCACGCCTATACCGAGTGGGGGGCAGACCACAGGCCAAGTGGGCTGTGTGCATCACTCCGGCATGTCCCACACGGGTGTCCAGGGAAACGGGTGCTTATCAGACCCAGGTCCCAGCTAAGGGGTGGCCATATGATCCCCACGTGGGGCTATGGTGATGTGGGGTCCCCTTCCCCCCTCAGGCCTGTACCAGTCAACCGTGAACCCCATCAGCAGTGACCCAGAGACGAGCCAGGGCAAGAAGCACTTTCCTGGGGGCAGAGCTCAGCATCGCTGATTTTCCACCCTCCCAGAGGTGCGTGCGGAGCTGATTTTCCACCCTCCCAGAGGTGCGTGCGGAGCTGGCTGGCCCCGGGGCCGCCCCGCATGGGGGAGACGGCGCCCTGAGTGACCCTGGGCATGGGGCCTGCCTCATATCCAGGCCACATAGCTGTCCCTGTCCCTGGGGCCCACTCTACCCACTGAGACCAGGCAGCGGGACAGCCTGCCTGGGACCCGCCACACCAATCAGAGCATGGGCAAGGATGCCCTCCCACCCAGCGGGTCAGAGCAGTGGGGCAGGGGGTAGGGGGCACAGGGTCAGGCAGTGCCAGAGGAAGATGCCGCATCCCAGGGATTCACCAGCATCAGGCTGCAAACCTCAGCATGGCCCAGGGAGGGGTGGCAAGGTGGGGGCACGGGCAATGACTGGGGCAAGACGGGTCCTGTCCCACAGGGCAGCCACCCTCCTCTCAGGCTGCAGTCCCCTCAATGGGAGACAAGGACGGAGGTCTGAGGGGTGGGTAAGGGGTGGCTCAGCCAGGCCTTGAGTGCAGCTCCCAGCCCCGTGGGCAAGGATGTCCCCCAACAGTGGGCTAGGGAGGTTCTGCTCCCGACACTAGAACCCCTGTGGGCCCTCACATCTGGGGGCCCAAGAACCTCCCAGAAATTGCTCATGAAGCTTCATGTCTGTGTTCGCATGTGTAGATCTAGGGATCAGTCTCAGGGCTTTCCCAGACCCTCAAAGTAGTCCTCCTAGGCTCGGAATGCACCGTCAGTAATCCCCAGCAGTGGGTTCTGACCCCTTGCAGGGGCGACCCCAGGTCCCTAACTGCTGCAGGTGCACACAGGGGAGCTGCACAGCGCCCCACAGTGCGACCCTAGACCCAGGCGCTGCCCGCTACCTCAGCACCGAACCACAGCTGGCCTGCCAGGTTGTCGTGCCGGATTTCCTCAGGGAACTTGACGCAGAAATCCCGCGGGGCCCGGTCCTGGGGAATGCACACGTCCATGATCTGGTTAATAATGTTTAACACGTTGTCCTGAAACAGAATCGGAGAGACTGTCCTGAAACAGAATCTGAGAGACTGTGCTGAGACACACGGCCACTGGTGGCTGTCGGGCTACTTGGAAAATATGAGACACAGACAGGGCACGATGCTGTTCTTGAAGCTTACGAGGCTGATATGGTAACACACCCCTGCTCACTCTGCGATGACTACACAACGTTCAAATGCTCCAGGAACATTGAGAATAAACATCCAGGTCCCCCTTCCTGCCTGGTCCCTCTGCTCACACTCACATGGACAGAGCCCATGCACAGCTGCCGACCCACAGCCAGGCTCCCCACAGCCCAGGCCACGAGGACTGTCCCTGGACAGCTCTCTGAACACCTGCATGTGACCCTCTTACAACAGAGCACGAGGAGCGGCGTGGCTCGGTGGGCGGGCACACCGGCAGCTGGCTGTCCTGCTTCTGTTGACATCAGGCACCCCGTCATCCTGGGCGTGGTCACAGCACAGACAAGGCCCGCTACTGTCAGGGAACAGTACCAGCAGCAAAAGTGGCCTTCTCAGACCTGCCACACAGTGCTCCAGACCCGTCCTGTGTGAGGACAAGGACCTCGCCCAGCACAATGACCACAGGAGCCTCCGCAGTCAGGCCAGGCAAAGCCACCACCCTCTCTGGACCTCGGTTTACTCCTGCGTAGATGGAGCAGGCCCAGCACAGCCGGCCTGACTCCATTCAGGCTGCAATACCTCGACTCCTCTGGAACCAGCAGATCAGTGAGCCGGCAAGGAAGAGGTGCTCCCTGCCTTCTGGCGGTGGAGACTCTCACCCCTCCCCTCATAGTTGTGCGACCAAGGACAGGCTGCCTAACTTCTCTGGTCCTCCAGGCAGCCCAGAAAAGGACACCACGATTCCCAGTCCCCGGGCTGTCAGGCGGGCATGAGCTATGGTCTGTAACACCCAGCAGCAGCCGTTTCCCAGTCTGCCAGCCACGGTTGGCATCTCTAAATCTCCACTGCCAGAAGCAGTGCTGGCGTCATGGTCACGGCTGCGCTGTGTGATGTCGGCGTGGTCAGTGACTTCCTCAGGATCCACACGTTTCCAAGAGTCAAGAGTGCGCATACAGTTATGGGCTCAGGTTACAGCCCAGCGAATGGCTTTCCAGAAAGATGGCTCTAGCTGACGCTCTCGCCCTTAGAGATTTTATATCTCAACACCCCTCCTTTCCACCCTCTGAGGCTCAACTTTCATTTCTGTTAGGAAGCAGATACAAACAGTCCCCACAAGTGGGACGCATGACATTTCTAATGTAAAAAGTCAGTGCCCTGAGCTCTGACAACACAAAAAAATCAGAATAAAATTCGACCAGCATCAAGCGGTAGTACCATGAGTTCTTTTTAAAATGCTTTCTGGGCAGAAAGGCCCCTTTCTTGTGATTCAACAAACTAATGAACAGTCAGCACCCTCAAAGCTGGGAGCGCCCAGTCAATGTCAGCTCCCAGGAAGAGCCAGGGCTCTGACCTCCCATGTGACGCTTGCATCTACTGTGTATCCCGCCTGGTGGACCAGGACACCAGCTCCCAAGGGCCAGGACAGGGCTCCTCTTTTCCGTCGGGTCCCCAGTGCTCAGCAAACATCTGTGGGGACCTCTGATTCCAGCCAATACAGAGCAACAGGAACCAAATTGATGACCACAGTTGTGGGGAAAATAAGACAGTGGTTCTTAAGACACTGGCCATCACACAGCCAAGTAGCCCCAAGGGAAGAGAAATGGGCAAGGCGAGAGCTGTGACGAGGTGGCTCATGGCCCAGAGCGACCCTTCAGGTCCTGGTCCAGAGAGAGGGTACCCCAGCGGGACCCAGCAAACACCCTCACTGAAGAGAAGAGCTGAGCGTCCGGGAGATCAGGATAGTTAGAATCGAGAGGAGAGAGAGCTGTCCAGAGGAAACCCTGCAGACCCCAGAGTAGGGGACGGACACAGGCCGGGAAGACCAGGAAGGAGGTGCAGGCGCCATACAGGAGCCATGGCCAGAGCTCGGATCACTGTTCACAAGGTGCTGGGCAGAACACCCAAAGTGTGTTGCCTCCATGGGGAGGGTGGTTAGCCCCAGACTGAACTCAGCTCTGACCCCACCCAACATCTTAAAAAACAGGATCCAAGAGGACCAGACCATTTGTAAATAACCAAAATGCATTACAAAACTAAGGTCAAAGAGACTTATAGGAATATAAAAATATTCAGCTCCCAGAAGGACCAGATTCACAACATTAGGCATTCAATTAAAAAAAAAACACCAGGCTTGCAAAAAATTAAGAAAATATGACACATGATAAAAAAAAAATCAAGCCTAGCTGAGGCAGGTGGCACAGTGGCCATCAGGGGACATGGAGATGGCCCTTACATGTGACTCCCATGTGTTCCAAAAGTTAGCTGAGACCATGAAGACATAAAAAGGACCCAAGCTGATCTTGAGATGAAAATTACAACATCTGAGCTGAAAAAAAACCCACCGGATAAGATTCAACCCAGATCAGACATTTCAGAAGAAAAGAACAATAAACCTGAACACGAAGTAACTGAAACTCTCCAATGAGCCCGAGAAAGAAATGAGACTTCAGGATGTCAGACATATCATGCAAGACCCAAGAGAAGGAGTGGGATGGGAAAAAGATTTGAAGGAATTATGGCCAGTTTTCGTCCAATTTAATGACAACTATAAGCACAAGGTCCAAGAAGATCAATGAACCCAAAGGGCAAGAAACACGAAGAAAATTATACCAAATCACAGCATGATGAAATGGATAGAAACCAATAAAAAAAGGCCTTACAAGTAGTAAGACAAAAAGACACTACCCACGCAGAACAAAGATAAGGGGAACCCCGGCTTTCTCACTGGAAGAGTGTGCATCAGAAGGCAGCAAAGTTCCGTCTTTCCAGCCCTGAGAAGCCATGAATCCGAGGGTCCCCACTCCGCCCGATAGTGCATGTCTAGGAAAAGCCTGTGACAGCTAGTACCATGCTGAGTGGGGAAAACTGCATGCTTTCCCCAATATTGACCTACAGACACAGTGCACTACTGCTCAGCGGGCTTTTTTATAGACCTTGGCTAGCAATTTCTAAATTCCATACAGAAAGGCAAAGAACTTAGAACAGCCACGACACCTTTGAAATAGAAACGCTGGAGATCTGACACCACGGGATTCTAAGACACAGGATAGAGCTGCCATGATCAAGACAGCATGGTACTGGCCTGAAGACAGATCGAGGGGATAGGACAGAGAGCCCGAATATAGACCCCCACTCATGTGGAGACCTGATTTTCCCAAAGGTGCAATAACACTTTTCAGTGGAGAAAAGATATAGTCTTCTCAACACATGGTACTAGAACAACAGTAAATTCATTTGTAAAAAAAACCCACAAAAACGTGTGTCCAGTCCTCACACTATATACTGATAGTAAGTCACCATGCATCACAGACCTCGATGTAAAGCCTGAAACTATAGAACTTCTAAAGGAAAACACAGGGGACAATCTGATGACCTTGGGTTCTTAATCTGATGACCAAGATTCTTGGACAGGACACCAAAAGCATGACCTGCAAAGGGAAAAATGGGTAAACTGGACTTCATCAAAATTTAAAACTTATGTCCTTCAAAAAACTAGACAGAGAATGAAAAGACAAGCCACAGACTGGGAGAAAATAATGTAAATCATAAACAGATGAAAGCTGGTGTCCATAATAAAGAACTCTCAAAAGTCAATATGGAAACAATTCAAAGAATTCAAGAGCTGGGGCGCCTGGGTGGCTCAGTGGGTTAAGGCCTCTGCCTTCGGATCAGGTCATGATTTCAGGGTCCTGGGATCAAGCCCCACATGGGGTTCTGTGCTCAGCAGGGAGCCTGCTTCCCCCTCTCTCTGACTGCCTCTCTGCCTACTTGTGATCTCTGTCTCTCTCTGCCAAATAAATAAAATCTTAAAAAAAAGCTGCGAGGAGCTCTCCCTGCCTTGGCAAGAAGTCAACAGCCCCCTGGGCTCCCCTGGCCTCAGTCTCTCCTGGGCACAGCTCTTGGGACCCCAAATGCAGACTTGTAGTCACACCAGCCCCCAGGTGTAGCACACACCAGACAGGAGGCTGGAGTGTGCAGTCAGGGCACACCAGGGACCCCTCTCTCCCCTAGGACCCCCTTCTGCCACGGTGGGCACCGGTCCCTTCCAGCACAGGGAAGTTCGAGGGTGTCCCTTGCCAGGTGCGGCCCCGTTCACATCACAGACCTGCAGCAAGGCACCTCCATGACCACCATGACCAAACTAGCTACACTTGGGCACAAGATCGGCACATTTTGTCATTTAACATTCTTCACTGAAACATCTGCAATTATACTCCCTTGATGGCAAAAGTTATGGTGTGGCTTAGGAAAAACAGGTCTATGATGATGCTGGAATCCCACCCAGGGCAAATTCAGTCCATCTGCACCACGATATCCAAATCTCGCTGCATTCGTGCCCGGGGCCGCCATAACAGCACCACACCTGGCAGTTCCAAGTGTATTCCTCACAAGTCTGGAGGCCGGGAGTCCGAGACCCTGGTGCAGGTCGCCAGGTTCAGCATCGCAGGTACAGGTGGGCGGTTCCAAGATGAGATGGGTGCGGGTGGGCGGGGTTCTGAAACCCAGGTGCAGGTAGGTTGGTTCGGAGCAGCAGGTGGAGGTGGGTGGGTTGAGAGACCCAGGTGCAAGTGGGCGGGTTCCCTCTGAGGCCGACCCCCTGGGCTTGTAGACGGTCTTCTCCCCCTGTCCTCACATGATTGTCCCTCTGCATTCTGTGACCTAATCTCCTCTTCTTACAATGACACTGGTCAGACGGGATCAGGACCCATGCTACTGACCTCATTTTACCTTAATTATGTCTTTAAATATTGGGGTTAGGACCTGAATGTGTGAATTGGGAGGGGGGGACACAATTCAGCCCATCACAACAATCTAGGATTCATTTCATCCTACTGACTTGCAATTTCTAATCCTTTATGGTTTCTAAAGCCAAAAAGAACACAGACACGCAAATGTCATCAGAAACCCACCTGCACACTCACTATGCCCCAGTCCACAATCTTCACAAAGTAAAAGATCATTTAGGTGAAAATGAAGGACTCTGACTCTTTCTAAGATTAGAGCCAGCGAGATGGGACCGCTGTGTGGGTCCCGGGCCTTCTTCACCTCACCGACTCCCAGCCCCTCACTGCCTCGCCCCCCCTTGCCCTGCATGTCACCCACAGAGAGCCGGTTCCTGCTGCTCCTTATAAACCCAGCCCACGTACTTCTCACAGCATCGCTCTTGTGAGAAGAGAAAAGGAGGCTCCTGTTCTTTGAGCATCTATTCTGTACCTGGCACTTGCCCCCAAGACTCTACCTAAAAGACCCATTACGGGGCAGAGAGGTTTGACATACTACCCCCCAAGGACTTGGGGTGCATGAGGCCCCCAAGACTCACTGGTGAGAGGAATCAGACTTCCCAGCAGGAATTAAGAGGTGAGGCCATCACCCAGAGGACCATTGTGGAGACCCTCCCCCATGCCCCGTGGAAGACGAAGTTCCCCGGCCAGAAGGACTGGGCTCCCCAAGTGTAGCCCCACCCTCAAGCCAGGAGCGCTGCCTCAGAACAGAATGGGAGCCAGCCAGAGACCTGCATGCGGACCCCTCCAGGGGCCCTGGAAGACTGAGCTGCCAAGCAAGCTCCACACAGACACCCCAGGCCCAGCCAAGAGCTGTACTTGAGCTGATGGAGCCCCAAGATGCCCCCAGACACTCACACTAGAAGACTTAGGGATCGGGCGCCTGGGTGGCTCAGTGGGTTAAGCCGCTGCCTTCGGCTCGGGTCATGATCTCAGGGTCCTGGGATCGAGCCCCACATCAGGCTCTCTGCTCAGCGGGGAGCCTGCTTCCCTCTCTCTCTGCCTGCCTCTCTGTCTACTTGTGATCTCTCTCTGTCAAATAAATTTTAAAAAAAAAAATCTTTAAAAGAAGACTCAGGGATCTGTCACCAAGGCCAGGGTCATAGCCAACAGTGGGACAAGGAGAGGTTCACTGGCAGTGCTGAGCCACCAGCCCCGAAGCTCAGAAAGTCGCGGCCTCCTGGTGCTTGGCAGTGGCGGCCACATGCTGCCCGGGACAGACTCACAGGTGCCCAGCACGTCAGGGGCCTGGGGCCCCTAAATCTGCCCTCAGTAACCCGCCTGGGATGACAGTGCCCTGACCTATCGGAGCTCCGCATCTTAACTGCAGGTCCCCAGAATCTGCACGACAACGGCACACGAACCTGTGTTCGAGCAGCACCCCAGATTACAGGGATCCCAGAGGCCCGCTCCTTCCATCCCCACCTCACTTCTGGGGCACTGCCCACCCTCTGCACAGACGCAGACGGTTGGGGCCGAGCCAGGGAGAGGGGCCTGCAGGACCAGCCCAGGTGAGAGCCCTGCTCCACGTCTCTCATGAGCTTCCCCGGGGAGACGCGACCCCACACGTGTTGTCACGGCGCTGCTGGGAACAGAGCGTGTCCCACCTGACTCCCCAGGAGAGGATGCTGGCAGCTGGCGCCTGTTTCCTCTGAACTTCGTCCCCCAAAGCCCCCCATCCTGTACCTGTTCCCCTCGCTGATTTTGCCTCGTCTGTGTTCATCTGGATAAACCCCCGGCCGTGAGCACGACTACCTGCTACGTCCCCTGTGTCCTCCTAGGGAGTCAGCGGACCTGGGCTGGTCCCGGGACCCAGACACAGGAGTGTTAAGAGAGTAGTGAGAAATTAAAGATGCTTGTGCAAGATCCTTCTAGCTTTTTGGGACTTGTTTCTTGACCCCCTTAGAGTTGCCTTGTCCACGCCTAATTCCAGAGCAGTTTTCCTCTCCGGTTTGTGCCCAGTTGAGGCTCCGCGAAGCACCCAGTTTGCATAACCTGCAATTACATCAGTAACCCGCCTGGGATGACAGTGCCTCTGACCTATCGGAGCTCCGCATCTTAACTGCAGGTCCCCAGAATCTGCACGACAACGGCACACGAACCCGTGTTCGAGCAGCACCCCAGATTACAGGGATCCCAGAGGCCCGCTCCTTCCATCCCCACCTCACTTCTGGGGCATTGCCCACCCTCTGCACAGACGCAGACGGTTGGGGCCGAGCCAGGGAGAGGGACCTGCAGGACCAGCCCAGGTGAGAGTTCCAGAACTTTGTGAAAGGCCTTGACTGTCCCTTGACAAAACCACATCACGCCTTAGGCTCTCACACGGGTCATAGGCTCAACTGGGAAGACATTTCTAGCATCGTTTCCAGGGCTGGCGCTGAACCGTGCAACCCCCCGAGACCCCGAACCCCATCTCTACGTGGGACCCCCACAGCCCGGCCCGGTCCTGTGCTAGCAGCACCCCGGCTGAGACCCTGCTGGCTCCCGCTCGTCCCGCCTCCCTGATATCTGCCTTCGAGGTGCCCTGTGCCCGCTGCACTCGTCACCTGGCTCTCCACACAACTCAGGTGCTCCTGGACCCAGGGTTGCCTGGCACCGCCCCCAGGCCACCCTGACGTGTGCTCACTTCTCGTGAGCTGGTGACAAAGCCTCGGTCCCCTCGCAACAGGCCCCGTGGCCCCAGGCGCACTCACCTGGCAGGAGCGGAACTGGCTGACAAGCAGCGTGCACCTCTGGGGGTCCTTCCGCCCGTCCAGACTGTCCAGCTCGGCGGCCACCTGGTTCAGCTCCTCGTCCGCATAGTAGAACTGGGCGAGCAGCTGCGGGTCCGACCTCTGTGGGGAACAGCGCCCTGGGCGTCAACGGGAGCCTCAGCCCTCACAGGGAGCCCCACGCCGGGCCTGAACGCCCCCAACTTCTCAGCAGGCCACCCTGGCAGCGGGGCCCAGGGGACGGCTCCTCTGTAGGGAAGCTCGATGTCCCGGCTGAAGCTCCCAATGGTGGGAAGACTCAGATGCGGGGCTCAGGGACAACGGGGTTCAGGCGGGATCCAGGTGGCAGGGGTATAATGGGATCAGCTCTGAATAAGCAGTTTGCATCCCTGAAAGGACACTACAGACGCCCTGGGAGGGAAGTGGCCCAGACCAACACAGCACAACTGCCTCTAATGAAGACCCATCAATGGTTGCTTACCCATTCTACCCTCTAGAATCTACTAGGACCTCAGCCCGGTTCCCAAAACACCAGAAAATGCCAGTGCTCTGTGGCAGGAAGCCCCTTCCTCAGGAGCTCACCTCCCACCCCACTTCGAGCAAAACCCCGGTTCCCTGCTCCCCTGACTGGACTGTGGACTGTCCTGACTCTGCTCCCTGGTGTGCTCTCCCACCCCCACACGCTCCCCTCACACACCAGCCCTCTCTCCTCACATGCACCCTCTCCCTCACACCTGCCTGCTCCCCTCACACACCTGCCCGCTCCCCTCATACACCAGCCCCCTCCCTCCACACACCCACCGGCTCCCCTCACACAGCCGCCCACTCCCCTCATGCCCGCCTGTTCCCCTCACACACTGGCTTGCTCCCCTCACACACCAGCCTGCTCCCTCACCCACCCGCCCCCCACACACACCCCCTCCCTCACACACCAGCCCCCTCCCTCCACACACCTGCCTGGTCCTCTCACACACCAGCCCACTCACTCCACACACCAACATGCTCCCCTCACACACCCGCATGTTCCCCTTACACACCACCTGTTCCCCTCACACACCAGCCCGATCCCCTCCACACACCAGCCCATTCCCCTCACATCAGCCTCCTCCCCTCACACCTGACTGCTCATTCACACCTGCTGCACCCTTCACGCACTAGCCTGCTCCCTTACACCCGCCTGCTCCCCTCACACACGGGCCTGCTCTCCTCACATCCGCCTGCTCCCTTCACACACCTGCCCACTCCCCCCACACACTTGCTCACTTCCCTCACACACCAGCCCACTCCCTCCTACCTGCCTGCTCCCCTCACACACTGGCCCGCTCTCCTCACATGCGCCCTCTCCTTTACACCAGCCCATTCCCTCCACACACCTGCCCACTCCCCTCACACACTAGCCCACTCTCCTCACATGCGCCCTCTCCTTTACACCAGCCCACTCCCTCCACACACCGGCCACTCCCTTCACACCCACCTGCTCCCCTTACACACCAGCCCACTCTCCTCACACGTGCCCCCCTCACACCCGCTCCTTCCCTCACACAGCAGCCCATTCCCTCCACACACCCACCGGCTCCCCTCACACAGCAGCCCACTCCCCTCATGCCCGCCTGTTCCCCTCATGCCTGCCTGCTCCCCTCACACACTGGCCTGCTCTCTCACACACCTGCCTGCTCCCCTCACACACCAGCCCACTCACCCCACACCAGCCTACTCCCCTCACATACCACCTGCTCCCCTCACACACTGGCTTGCTCCCCTCACACACCAGCCCACTCACCTCACACCAGCCTGTTCCCTCACACACCTGCCCTACCCTTCACACACCAGCCCCCATCCTCCACACACCTGTCTGCTCCCCTTACACCCAAGTGCTCCTCTCACACACCACCTGGTCCCCTCACACACCAGCCTCCTCCCTCATACACCCACCTGCTCCCTTACACACCAGCCTGCTCTCTACACACGCCTGCTCCCCTCACACACCAGCCCCCTCACACCAGCTGCTCCCTCACAGGTCAGCCTGCTCTGGCCTCAGGCAGGCATGGCCTCTTCCCTTTGATCTGAGTTTCCAGGATTAGGAGAAACCCACAGTAAAAGTGATGGATCCCACGAAGGTATATTTATAAGTGGCGTTCTTCATGACCATACAGAGAAAGACAAAGAAGGAAAGACACCAAATCACACAGGTGTCCAAATCTGCTGGAAAAAATCACGTGCATGTACACTGCACAGGTGACCCAGGAGTTACCACATGGTTGTGTTTATAACCTAATCTTGTTAAATGTAGGATAACTTATTTTCCTAATTTTTGGTCGCCCTTTTCTTCCCACCACAGGTGCTGCCCTTGGCCCTGGCATTCCGCCCCTCCCCTGTGCGTGGCCATCCACAGCGGCTGTTCCCGCTTCAGGGGCCTGGGTCCTCCAGGGCCTGACTCAGTCAGCTCTTGAGGCTGGCCCAGGGAGGAGCCCCCCGATGTGGCAGACAGACCCACGGGGCAGGGTGCCCAGCTGTGCTGACTGGCCTCGGAGGTGGGCAGGTGACCCAGGCAGGGCCAGGGAGGACTGGTCTCAGAGGGAAGCGCCTGTTCTTCCAGCCACTCACCCAGCACTCGGCCAGGCATGCTGGGCTCAGGGCGCAGCCTGAGATGAGACAAACCCAGATCCCCCCCAACCAATAGTGTGCCCCCCTCTCATGCCCTCTCTGGTCCCAGGAGCCAATGCAGCTCCTCGATGGGCTCAGCTGATTGCCAGGGCTCCCAGCACACCTAGGAGAGTAACCCGTGTCCCCTCTATGATCAACCAGGGACAGGACTGGGGTCGGGGGCTGGGCAATAATTTTTGCCTCTTTCCTGTTCCACTGACCCGGTGGAGCAGAAAGCGATGCTCAAAGACATCTCCCAGCCCTTCTCCTCTCCCAAGGGTGGGGAGTCCCAGGGAGGGGCAGTGGTGGTGCTGGCGGGCAGGGGGTGGGGTAGCCTCAGGGCCATTGACTGGAGCCACTGACCTTCAGATGAGGCCCTGAGGCCTTGCTCTCTGCTTCTCAGAGCCGTCCCTGGTATTAAGCTGAGTGAAATAAGTCAGCCAGGGAAAGACAAAGACCATGTGATCTCACTCATATGTGGAATTGAAGAACAAAACAGGATCACAGGTAAAGGGAGGGAAAAACAGGATAAAAGGAAATCAGAGAGGGAGACAAGCCATAATAGACTCTCAACTATAGGAAACAAACTGAGGGATGCTGGAGGGGAAGGGGTGGGGGGATGGGGTAACTGGGTGACGGGCAGCAAGGAGGGCACATGATGTGATGAGCATGGGTGTGCAATTGATGAATCAATAAATTCCACCCCGAAACTTGAAGAAGAAGAAGGAGGAGGAGGAGGAGGAGGAGGAGAACAGAAGCCCCAGAATGGTGACCTGGCTCCCCCGGGGGCTGCCAGCTTCCCTCTGGGCCACGCTGGGTACCACGAGCGTTGTCCCAGGGAAATAGGGAAATGGCTCAAATAGCACCTTATTACCAGGTACACAGGGGCCATCCCTCCTTGGAGAGGGGCTGTGGCAAGGGGCTGAGGCCACCACTGGCCAGTGTACATAGGCCAGACTCTGCTGGCAGTAAGCCTGAGCCCCTGACTCCCTGCTCGGGACCCCAGTAGCCACAGCCCACTGGCTTCCTTCTGGCCCCCACACCCAGCAGCTCCCCTCACAGCAGTGGGGGTGGGAGGGCAGGGAGAGCAGGGGCAAAGCGGGGACACCTCCCACGGTGCTGGCCTGGAGCCCTCCCGGGCAACACACACCAGGGCCAGGGATGAAAGCCCTCCCTGCACCTGCTCCTGCGGTGTCCAGTCCACCACTGCTCACAGACGAGACACAGACTGGCCCAGCACCCAGGTCAGGACTAACTGAAGGCACTGGATAAGGACACCGCCAGGAAACAAGACTCTGCTCTGAGGAAGAGGGCACAATGCAGGGGATTAGGCCCAAAACTGCCCAGACAATAACTCTGAATCAGCCTTTGCCCTGGTGGCAAAAACTTCACCACGTATAAGCAGACCTCAAGTTCAAATACGCACACAAAATAAGCAGACCTCAAGTCCAAATACCCTCTCCACTCTGGGCTGGCAAGCTTCGGCCAGTGGCAGCAGCAACCACAGGCCCAGGAAGGCCTGGTGGTGGCCGGGGGGCAGAGGGCATGGAAGACAAAGCTCTGCCCTTAGACCTGGCCATCCCCTCCCCCAGGAGGGGGCTGAGAGTCAAGAGGGTATCCCTCATGGCTCCAGCTCATATGTGCACACACACACAAACATACACACACGCAGGCACACGCAGGCACACGCACACACACCTTGCTCTATGTTCTGGAGCAAGTGACAAGTACCACGTGCGTCCTTGGGGAACTGTGAGGCGTGTGTCCGTGCATGTGTGCGTGTGTGCGTACGTGCATACGTGAGTGGAAAGGCACAGGAAAAGTGAACAGCAACACCCAGCCCTGGGCGCACCCCAGAGCTGCACAGGCAAAAGCCTCCTCTCGACCACGCTTTCCCCGCCCCCAGCACCCGGCAAGTGTACAGAATCGGCTGCCTGGGAATTGCATTTCAGTGAAGTACAGACCTTAAAACCAGACCTACGGAGGTGTTATCCCTCAGCTAAAAGAGAACTGTGAACACACACACGTGCAACAGAGTAAAATAATTCAGAAAAATGGTTTACAGTTAGTGCTTGTCTTTATATCACTGAAACTAGAAACGTCTAGGCTACTTTGAAATTTTAGCCACATCCTGGGCTCCCGCTCCTGCCTCCTCAGGTCTGGTATCGCCCAGGGAAGGGTCAGCAATCCGCCAGGTGCTGCGGGAGACAAACGCTCCGGTGGGGGGGGGGGCGGGCAGGGGGAGGAGGGTCCCAGGAAATGAATGAACACAAGTTACAAAATTCCATTTGCGTTTGGGGACATGACAAGTTGTCTTTCTCTCTGATTTTAAAATTTCAAAATTCATTTTTAAATTCATCTTAAAATTCAATTTTAAATTAAGTTTTAAATGTCCACTAAGGAAAATGTCCACAACAAAGAGAACCAATCGGAATAAATAAGAAGAACTCACCCTATTTTGGAATAAGAATGGTAAGAGAATAATTCTAGAACTTGGTGGGAATGTCTTTTTTGGCGCACTGTGTCAATGTTTTCTCAAAATCAATTCAAGGCGGTGAAGGTCTTCGCAGTTGCAAGGAGACAAAACTAAGCTCACAGAGGAAGCATCTGGCTTTGGAGGTCAGGTGACCACTAACAGAAAACACGAAACAACAAAGAAGTACTAAGTCAAAGTGCAAAAACTAATTCAGAGGGGTGCCTAGGGGGCTCAGGTGGTGAAGCGTCTGCCTTCAGCTCAGGTCACAATCTGGGGTCCTGGGATCAAGCCCCTTATCAGGCTCCCTGCTCCCTCTCTCTCTGCCTGCTGCTCCCTTTGCTTGTGCGCGCACTCTCTCTCTCTGTCAAATAAAGAAATAAAAAATCTTAAAAAAAATTCAGAACTAATTTTACAAAATTGATGAAATGATTTATTCATTCAAAAACCTGGTCTGCGGTATGGCAGGGGACACAGGCCACAGGAGAGATCCGCCCTGTTTCATGTGCCCTGCTGAGCCGCCCCATGATGCTGGAGCGCATTCCAGCAGGTTCCAGGCTGGCTGGCTCGGCTAGAGCAGAACACATGAGCTGGGAACCTCCCCTGAGGGGCGGGAGCCCCCAGTCCCCTGCAGAGCACCCACATGGAGACACTGAAGCTCCTGAGGAAAAGGAATGGCCAAGGTCTCCCTGCTGGACAGGATGGAGGCCAAAGTCACTCACACTAAGGACCCTCAGGCAGCCTTATGGGAAAGAAGAGGCAGGGGTAAGTGTGGTGCGGGCTCCCATCCCATTCATGCACTTTGCTTCCCAAGTTAAGAGGTGAGCACTGCAGAGGGAGGGCCTTACAGGGACGCCCCCTGTTCACTCCAGAGCAGCAGCCCCCCAGCCTCAGCCACACTGCACAATGGGGAGGAGAAGAGGAGGAGGCAGATGGCCAGACAGATGGGCAAGACAGATGACAGGACAGGCGGCCTGGCCAGACCAGAAGGGACCAGCCCCCCACACCCCCTAGTGTAAGCCCAGTGATGGAGCACAGCCCAGCTATGGTGTGGGGAGTCCCAGGCCCTGCCTACCACTCTCCACCCTCCCTGGCAGCTGTCCCAGGATGTGAGCTGGTCTCCAAACACTGGTTCCTAAGACATACCACCCCACATGCCCCGACCATCCCAACACTCAGCAGAAGAGAGCCTTCCAGATCTCAGCAGACCCTGGGTAGGCTCTGACTGGACTGAGCCCAGGTTGCTCAGGGGTGAGGGCCAGGGGCCTCGGGCCAGCGCAGCCCTGAGCCTCTCTTGGCCAGCTTTCCAGTAAAGCCTTGGACTCCACATTGGAACCCACAGATCCAAGGATGCTTCAGAGAAACCAGACAAAAGCCCCAGAAGCAGCACGCTAAATCCGACTGCTCCTCCCCAGTGGTTCCCCCCCACACACACACACTCAGCCAGCTGACCTGCAGGACTCGGGCACACTGGACTGTTAAGGAAACACACTGACCGTAGTCACCAGGTCCAAAACCCCTCCCTGCCTCCAAACATGGACCCCGGCACCCTTCCAGTCTTCACCTTCTGGCCCCACCAAGGTCTGGCTGGCTGGCAGCCATGACCCATGCCCCCAAAGTTGGCCCTGCCTCCATTGCAGTACACCCTGGAGAAGGCCAGGCCCCAGACATTGCCGTCCTTTCACAGCTCTGGTGCCCCAAACAGGTAGGTCCTCCTGCTGTCATCTGGCAGTGGCCCTGCCCTCTGCCCCCCCCAAGCCAGGTGGCCGGTTACTCCTGTGCCCATCCCCACTCGCCTGCTGGCTGTCTCCCGGGGGCGGGGGTGCAGACAGCATACCCAATCACCAGGAGGGACTGTCAGGGGCTTTGACCTGCCCCCACCCACCCAGCCCCCCACCAAGGGCAACAAGTCCTGCTAGTGGCCCCTCCCACTCCACTCCCTCTCAGGACTCAGGACCCTTCCTTCTCTGTGGCTATCAGGATCAGGTGCAGAGCTGAGCCCTGGGCACGTCACCACCTCTGTGGCCCCCTGCCACAGGAGCCCCCCAGGGGGCCAGCTGCTTCTGCAGGGACTTGAGGACACTGGCAAGGCTCCGGAGTTTTTAGGTCCTGGTGGGCAGAGCTCGGTGCAGAGAAATAACAGAGGAAACCATGGAGAGTTCACGTACATCACCTAATTTCCATAACCCAACAGCCCTAAGAGCAAGTGAGGGCTGTCCCCCAATCTGCACAGGGGAGAATTTAGGCTTAAAGAGGTGTACAGGTCCACCCAGGACCATGTATCCAAGAGACAGCCCACCTCTCTCCCTGCCTCCCTGACAAAGAATGGCCTTTTCCCGTAACTCAGTTTCCCTACTGGCTCTGCTGGGTGTTAAGGGCAAGAGCCGCACAGAGCTGCCATCTGGGCGTCCACCGCGTGGCCCTGATAGAAAATTGGTGGGTCCCACTGGGGTCACATCAGTGGCTCAGGGTCTAGGCTCCATGCCCACGGTGGGCCCACTTGCATGGACACCACATGACAACTCTGAAAGCCCAGGGAGCTTCCATCCACGCCAAGAGGCTGGCCCCATCCCAGGCTGCAGCCCAAAAATTACTGCCAGATCCCGGGAACCGCCCCACCCAGGCCAGCCCCACATGCGCCTACAGCCTGACCCGAGCCACAGATGGCCTGTCCCCAGTGGTGTGGGGACCAGCCAGGCCACCATGAACCGTGCTGTCTCGAGGGTACAGCACTTTACAGCAGAACAAGGCCAAATGCTTGCCCAGGAAGGATTGATGACTCACATCAATAAATAGTTTATGGTATAGTAACAGAGACAGGCCGTTCTGATAATGGTTTGGAGGAATCAAGGGCCCCCAGTGGCATGGGGAGGAGTGTGTGCCTGAGCTGGCGAGATGAACCAGCTGGGCACAGAATTTAGAAGTGATGTGCTGGACTCAGGTCTAGGGTGGGCTGCAGGTTCAAAGGGAGCTCACTCACTCACTGGACGGTGACCGTGGGCACCTATGTCTCAGTTTGTCATTTACAAAATGGGCTTAAAGCACACAGAGTACCTGGCCAGTGCCTGGGGCACAGCAGACACTCAGGGAGGAGTCATCAGACGACATCACTATCAGGAAAGCAACGGAGTGGAAGCTGTCCAGGGTGATAAAAAAATAAGGTATGCAATGACATCACTCCTGACAGCACCGTCCCCTGAGAGCAGCCTGAGCTTTCCACTGGACGCCGCCTTCTGGAAACAGCTGACCACACACCACCTCCAGCCAAAAGAGCCCGGTGGGGAACCTCAACAACCCAGGAGGCAGCAAGAACCCACAGCGAGAGTGAGAGATACCCCACCCCTACACCTGGTCCCCGGATCTCCTGCTGATGGGGCGGGGGGACCCAGGTCCCAGACAGGCACACTTGGGGTTGCTCTGGGGTAGGCCTCCTGCCCGATGCCCCTGCCTCTTTCTCTTTCCGAGCCTTCCCTTGACATGGGGGGGGGCAGTGCGGGGGTTGGAGGGGCGGCATTTGGGGGTTGGGGTGCAGGGCACTGGGACAAGGGGCAGGGTTGCAGTACACTGGGGCGGGGCACCAGGCACTGGGATGTGAGGCACAGGGACAAGGGGCAGGGCATGGAGGCTAGGGAGCAGAGGCACAGAGGGCGTGTGGGATGGGCACTAGGGGCAAGGGGGCAGGGTGCAGGTGTCCAGGTGAGCCCGGGAGGGCAGGCTGTGGGCAGCTTTGGGGAAGGAGGAAGGCGCAGAGCCTGGCGGTGGGAAGCATCACCTGGGAGCATGCAGTGAGTGGAGCCTCAGTCCTCACAGAGGCCCTCGGGGAGGTCAGGGAGGGTCCTGTGGCCGAGGGAGCAAGCTGAGCAGCGGGAGGAGTGCAGGAGGGCATGGATGCCGGCGGCCTCTCACCGGATCTCACGGAAAGAACCAGCCACAGGTGCAGGTGCGCCCAGCCTTCCCGCTCAGGCAGGCGTCTGGGCAAGGTGGCCACCCACCCGAGAAACGCAGCCTGGCCCCTCCAGCCAGCCCTAGACCCTCCTAGCTCCAGGTCCCTCCCCAACCCCTGAGCCTTCAGAGACCCGGAAGAAGGGGCAGGCTCCACCAGCCCCTTCTCCCCACTCTGGCTCAAAGAAGGTAAAGTGGGGCTAGATAGGCGGGGTTCCTGGTGGGCCCAGGGGAGGAACCATCCAAGCCACTCCAACTGGGGGCCTGGGCTGGCAGGTGGGTCAGCGAGCTTGGAGAGTCACCCCAATACAAGAGGACCTCTGCTGAGCCAGCTGCGGAATGAAGTCTGGATGGATACGGTGGGGGTCCCCCTCTGCAGGAGGGGTGCACGAGAGGGCAGGCACTCCCTCTGGCAGTGGCTGCCCAGAACCCAGACGCGGTCTCTCACTCAGGAAACGAAGCTGGGTGGATACAACAGCCCAGCTTCACGGTGACCTCCCAGAAGGCTCTAGAACCACACCCCAGCACATCCACCTGAAAGGAGGGTCCCCAGGCTGAATGTGGACATTTACAACGGAGCACTCCACATCCTCTTAAAGGGATTGTGGAGGGCAACTTGTCATGAAATCTAGGGTCCGTTATTCCAGCAAAACACAGTCATGAAATCTTACTCACACCTGAGAGGCTCACACGTCAGCTCTGAGATGGTTCTGAACTCACTGAATTTGTGCTGAAGATACTTTTACCATCTTAACCAGTGTTGCCCCAAATGACCTTTTAGACCTTCTTACGCAAAGCGGACAGTGGGCCTCCCTGAGGCGAACCCAGCACTCTACCCCTTCCCACATGATTGGCTACATTAGTGCCCCGAAAACTCCAGATTGCAGGAGCAGTTTAGATGCCCAATAAACCAGTTCCCTGCTATCTCCCAGCCGATGGGTCAGCTTGAAGGGGCCGCTCCCCCCCCCCCAAGCAGGCCACTCTGGAGGGCATGGAGGAAAGGCTCAGGACCAAGCTCTCTGATTGCAAGGGGTCCCTACACGGGGGGACGGCCACGGCCCCCACAGAACCCATAGAAGCATGCTCTAGTCCAATCTGGAGACAGACCCACGCTGCAGGGGGAGATGCTCCTGAGACGCAGGCCCTTGTGTGGTGGGCTGGGACACTCTCCTTCCAGGGGGAGCAGCCAGGCAAGGGACCCTGCGGCACGCAGGAGACCACCTGGGCTTGGGCTGCAGTGTTTGGTCTGTGTGCCAAACCAGACGCAGCGCCTGGAAACAATTGAGCGTACAGTAAATGGTTTTCAGAAGGAAAATGGATTCGCAAACCTCGAAATCCAGTAGCATCCACACGAAAGACACACCAGGGACGCTGAACTGGGGGGTAGGGTTATGCACCGATCTGAATTGGGGGGTAGGGTTATGCACCGATCTGGAGAAGCTCTTCTATAACCATGGGGGGAGGGGCACAGGCATCGGCCCAGCGGCAGAGGGAAGGGTGCCCTGCGTCCCCAGACTGACAGGTGACACCTGATAGCTATGACTTGTAACTGCAGGAGACCCGTTCTGAACTTTCTATCAAATGCATGTTATTTTCAAAACAGACTATTAAACAGTGAACTTGCTAAGACAACAGTCACCTCTGTTCCCACACTGCTAGCAGCCATGGGACATGGTCCCAGGGGCCCCTGGGGACACCAGCTTCCTGCACCCCCACTGTGGGACAGAGTCCTGGGCTCAACCTGCCTGGCTGACAGTGGCCCGGGAGCCAGATGAAGCAAGGGCCGGGGACTGTGGTCCTCTCAGCTTCCAGGATGGGTGGAAATCTACCCAAGGGAAATGGAAATTTTTTTAAATTTTTTTATTTTTTATAAACATATAAAGTATTTTTATCCCCAGGGGTACATGTCTGTGAATCACCAGGTTTACACACTTCACAGCACTAACCATAGCACATACCCTCCCCAATGTCCATTACTCCACCACCCTCTCCCGATCCCCCTCCCCCCAGCAACCCTAAGTTTGTTTTGTGAGATTAAGAGTCACAGGGATGCCTGGGTGGCTCAGTTGGTTAAGCGGCTGCCTTCAGCTCAGGTCATGATCCCAGCGTACTGGGATCGAGTCCCACATCGGGCTCCTTACTCGGCAGGGAGCCTGCTTCTCCCTCTGACTCTGCCTGCCACTGTCTGCCTGTGCTCGATCTCTCTCTCCCTCTCTCTCTGACAAATAAATAATTTTTTTTTAAAATTAAAAAAAAAAAGAGTCACTTATGGTTTGTCTCCCTCCCGATCCCATCTTCTTTCTTTTCTTCTTTTCCTACCCCCCCAGCCCCCCATGTTGTATCTCCACTTCCTCATATCAGGGAGATCATATGATAGTTGTCTTTCTCTGATTGACTTATTTCACTAAGCATGATACCCTCTAGTTCCATCCACGTCATTGCAAATGGCAAGATTTCATTTCTTTTGATGGCTGCATAGTATTCCATCATGTATATATACCACATCTTCTTTATCCATTCATCTGTTGATGGACATCTAGGTTCTTTCCATAGTTTGGCTATTGTAGACATTGCTGCTATAAACATTCGGGTGCACGTGCCCCTTCGGATCACTACGTTTGTATCTTTAGGGTAAATACCCA